>JAPZVO010000519.1:0-34675 GCA_029962745.1 Echinometra lucunter | reverse complement strand
AATGGAACAATACCGGTTTGGATGAAACTGAACAAGCAGTTAACGTATCTCCCGCTAGCAGCTGTGGAATGATTGACCGAACTTGATCTGGATGAAACCGAGCTGGACAATTTGTCGTCGGATGCGTGTCGTTCCGCGATTCAAGCCGCTGTCAGCTATCTCGAAGATGAGACGAACCTCGACGAGGGGGATAACTTCCTGCACGAAGCGTCGGTGACGTCGCCGTCGTCCGCTACCCCTCTCGAGCAACTCGAAGATCAGACGCGCCTTCATCCCCTCGACGAGGGGTCGCCGTCGTCTTCTGCGGTTCCTCCTCACACACACCTCCGTTCTTCTACCCCTTCACAATTTCCTTCCTCGTACAAGGGCAGTGCGTGGATGTCCGCTACACCCTCGTCGGGTCCTTCTCCTATCTCTTCTCCTGGTCCTTCTCCTGGTCCTTCTCCTATCCCTTCTCCTATCCCTTCTCCTATCCCTTCTTCTTTCGGGCACAATCGCAGCGCATCGTCATTATGGTCGGACACCACGACCCTTTCGAACGAATCGTCCAGCGAAGCCTTTATTTACAGCAAAGATGCGATTGAATGGGCTACCAGAAGCAACACGAGTAAAATGAAGGGCAAATACGCAAAGAAATTTACTCCAACCGACATAGCAGGATTCGAGACATTGATCGAGCACAACAGCCTACTGCTCTTACGGCATGTACATAACATGAAATTGACGAAGATAAAAGGGGACAAAGAGATGCAAGTTGCAGAGAGCAATTTCAAGCAAGCTCTTTACGAGTATGTCCGAGCTCATCGGTCGTGTCATATTCCCATATCGTACGAGAAGGAGAATTCCGTGTACAATACCAACGATTGGAAAAGTTCCATCTGTCTATTAGAGAGTTGGTTCCATCCTTACGCTAAAGAAAACGACCTGACGACCGGTAAAGACAATGAGTATTATAACTACGAAAGAACCGTCAGAAGTACGTCGTTTACTTGTAAACTGTGTGGTCAAGTGCTGAGATCGCAAAGCAGATACATGGACCATTTCGTGACCACTCATTTCGATCTGATCCGTGCAGACGACATCAAATACCTGTGCATGTTCTATTCGCACATCAAAAGGCACGTACTTACCGTGCTCTTGCCAAGTGAGATATATTTTACGTATGAAAAGCACAGTCCCGAGCTCTATAAAGAGAGGGATCATCGTCGACTCATCGATCGCCGCAACAAACTTGAAAAGTAACTCCTATTAAATAATAAGTTTAGAAAAAAAAAGAAGAAAAGGAAATGCACTCCCCGTCCCGCATCTTGTCTTTCTTTTCATCTGGATATGGCGACCGACGCCGACATCAGTGTACAAGATCTTGGGCCCCTCGTGTCGTGTATACGCGAGCACGGATATAGGCGTTTCTTCAAACCCAATGGTCATCTGGACATTTCGATTTCTGTAAAACCCAGCATCAGTACCCGTGGTGTGTTTTACGCGTTATCGCAACCCCCCGCACCCATACAGGTTCGCATTTTCTATACGGACGCCACCTTGGTCGAAGCGCTTTATCTGTTTTTCTTTTTATTGGAAACCAAGTTGGATCGCGGTCTTCATTTTTTGTACGGAATATGTTGCACGCTGTTTGACATCGTGACCAACGTGACAACCCTGCAAGATCTGATCGAGTCTCGCATGAAGCGACAGAGTGTCGTGCAGGAAAAATGTACGTGGATTATTTGTACGATGTGCTGAGGGTGTGCATCGAAATGTTGTTCTGTCGAGCTGTCGTTTTGCACACCACTCGCGATAGAAACTTACTTTACGATAGCGTCCTGGTGGAGTACACGCGTCATTATGAAAAGACCTACGCATTGGTTCAAAGGTTGTCAACCAACCTCGGCCATCTTAAAACGACGATCCAAGGCAAAGGAAGGTTTCCAGTAGGGAGTGACTGGGCTCTCCTGGACCGATACGGGATCGTCCAAAAGACGAAGGAGGCCGAGGAGACGGGAGATTCGTCGGAGGAGGAGGGAACCGCCGACAACAACTACACCGTTTTATCCACTCGAGAGGTACATTACATTCTAAAAGACCAAATGTCCTCCTTTGGTCTGTCGACGCCGATCATGATGAAAGACGGGAATGCTTGGGGCGGTTGCCTGTTCGAATCGGTACAGAAGGCGTCCGCTGTACACATGGCCATCAACTGTAGTATTTTATTCCGAATCTTCAAGGATAGCGAAGAATTCCGCGATGTGCAGATATTTCGGAAAATGAAAATCTTGTACGAAGATGGCCCGCTACTGACCAAATTTTACCACGACAAACTGCGTTACTGCTGCACCGCTTACGTCGACGTATACAGTAACAACGTCGTTGCTTTACCACCCCGAGAAAATTTTGCAGAATTCTACCGTCGATTTTTGAAACACCTGACCCTCCTGTTACCCGACGAAGCAAAACGCAGGAGTAGTAGCAGCGGCAAAGACGACCTGAAGGATCATCACATGGCCAATTTATTCGATCCCATGCGCAAGTACAGGTTTGAGTTTGGCAGGAATTCGGGTGAAAAAGGTGTACGTACCTTCGCCCACCTGATTGCCGTGACCATCGAGGAATGCGTATCGAGCCTGGTCCGACACATAGCCGAGGTGGGATCTCTATATCTTCACGACATGCTCTTTCATATCCCCCATCATCTAATCGTGGATCTCGTTTATTTTAGAAAGAGGATACTCATGGCGACTCAAGATGCCGATTCGGGACCGTACTCTGACGACAAGTTCGCGGTGTTTCAAGCTATCCAGGATGTATTGCTCGTTCAAACCGAGGTCCCCGTAATAGCGTACGCTTTGGAGGGCGATGCCGTGAAGACCTTGGAATATGAAATTGCCTCGGATACCACCATCCCCGATTTTCTAAAGGAGCACGTCGTCCAACCCACCCACGAGATGTATAAGCACGTAGCTTCGGAACTGGTGAAAAAACGACGTCAATTTACATTTCCGGTCGCGGACCAGCGGGAATTGAACGATGCTTACGAAGCGCTCAAATACAGACTAGACGACGTTCATCTGGTGGACAGGGACGTAGTGTTGAGAAACTACGGGAAAGAGCACGACACGTTCCAGAAGCTAGGGTTGGCCGGTTTCATCCGTCCTCCTCTCATGAACAAGGGACTCGTCTACTGTATTCCCACGGTCCAGGACGTGGAACTCTACGCTTGCCTCTTGGTAATGTACAAAGAGAGTTTGAATCAGCCCTCAACCTGTAGGCACACCTTGTTTTTGGATTCGGTGAAGGGACTGCACGGCATCCTGAGGGGTGCCAGCACCAGCGGCATCGTTTCCGACATTCTGTTGTCCAATTTCAAACGGCAAACCGACGATCCGACCTGCAAAGGGAGAAAGCGGCTCGTGGACTTTCTCGAAGGCATGTTTGAATACGATCCGACGCACGACGTTTACGATTCCTACGAAGCGCTCATGAAGGAAACGATCGAGTTAATCCAACTACAATTTCAACTGGAAGAAGGGAATCCATACGGTGCAGAGCATCGAATCCAATGGAAGAGGCTTCTTCGATCCGATGAGAACTATCCAATAGTATACAAGCCCGCCCGATGGTACGACCCCGAGAAGGCGAGCTCTCGACCCAAGATCGGCGAAGGGTGTTTGCAGGTTCTCGTCGTTTCCAAGCAGGTATGCGATCGAGTTCGTCATTCAATGCTCGTCTTCGAGCCCGAGTCGACCTTTGGCGCATACTTCTTTTTTGATTCTCGGAACAACCAGTTGAGAATCCATTCGGCTCTTTTCAATCACGTCGAAGCCCTGTCGGAGAAACACGACGTGATCAACCTCCATCCCGTGTTGTTCAACGATCATAATTACGCGGCTTTGATCGAACCGCTAGTATCCCGGGACAGGATCGCCAGAAGCGGGTACATCGTAGACAAAGGCCGTCGGGTCTTGAAGCTGTTCAAGGACTGCCTCCTCACCAACCACGCCAGCCAGCATCGTCTCGTATGGGATCTCGATGGTTTCATCAGAGCCGTCGGAGAGCGGTGGAATAGGGCCCACCACAATGTGCTCCGACTAGCCTTTTTGAATTATGCTTTGCGGGGCGATCTGAACATTGACTTTTTATTTCCATCTACGTCTCTCTTTGCCACCCATCGCGACCACCCCCACCACCCCTCGTCTTTTCCCAATTATGTGCAAGTCGAGTACAACGGGAAAACCTACGCCAGATGCAACCTGTACGTCCCCGACGGTTCCTTTTTCACCACGGAGTTGTGCGAATCCATCGACTTGCGAGCGTGGGGCGTAGCTTCCAACGTTTACTTTCTGTCCATGGAACACCTTCAAGTTCTCTTACAGGGGTCTGGCGCAGAAACTGCGTTCGATTGTAAATGGGTATTGAATGCGCTCCTCGGAGCTGCGGGGAGTCTCGGAGAAAGGCCGGAAAAGCGTTTGACGGATGTCTTGAACAGGTGCATCCGACATATGGTCCACGTTTTAAAACCGTTACCGACCCTTCAAAAAGTAAACCCTGTCGAAGGAGAAGAGGTAGAGAAGGTGAAACCGCTGTACGATCCCGTCGTCGCAGGTAACAAAGAAAAACTCGAAGGCCTTTACAAGGAGCTGACGGAAAACGTTTCAACGTACGAGAATGAAAAACTCGTGCAGGATTTGAGGCGTGTCACTCTTACGGTCAATGAAATTCATAAGATGTTCGGCGCTCTATGCAGCGAGGTAGACGACCGGATGGCGTCGATGGCCGATAGGCACCGACACCTTTTCCAAAACCTTTGCAGTGGCATCGCCAAGTACGCTAGACGGGGAGGGAAGGAAAACCGGCTACTGATCGATCAAGCGCGATGCTTTTTGAAAAGAGTTTACCTCGATTTGTGCGAACAGCACGCACTTCGTCGGTCGCTGTTGGATCATATCCGTCCGAATACGTACACCGTCATGTTGAATCAGTTGGTGAGCCACCGTCTGGTCGCTACGACAAACGCCTTGGCCAGCGACCAGGGGACGAAGAACGAGGATCGTCTTCAGATGTACGAAACTGTTAAAACGTTGCAAGATGCGTTTACCGCCTACCTTGGCTCGATGGCTCAAAAAGCAAATTTTTACTTCATGAACGATGCCTGTTCCGACAAGTCGATCGGTGACGGGGCTATAGACAGGCTAGGTGTTGGTGGTGGTGGTAGCGGCAACGGCTGTTTGGTGCAATTTTTACGAGGCGATCTGGATACGTGTCAGTTGGAAGACGGGTACGACCATGATGCCACGAACACGAGGGGAGGAAGAGTGTGCAATTTATTTCATCCGTTTCAATTCATCACGACCAAAACTAATTCGACGGTGTTTCCCAATCGCCTGTCCAATTTGTTTTTTTCAACCCCCTTTTGCAAAGCCACCGCCGAATTTTTTGATGCTTTCGACACGGGCCTGGTCCGCGCCGTGATGGAAACCGGGTTTTCGAGGGCTTACCTTTACAGAATGATGCTTCATCGCCTTTTGACAAAATTACCGTGCTGCAAAACGTCGATGGCGGTCGTACTGTACAAACAATGCGTCAGACCCATGGTGGACCTGACCGTGGATGCTGATGTAGACGTACTTCGTTGTACGCAGCTTTTACACAGTGGACTGAAGTTCGTTCACAGGCTCGTTTGCGAGGAGGGCAAACTCGTTCCGATCGTTTTCGACGGAGATCCTTGCTTCCAGACGGTTGGTTTCCACGCCGGCCAGGACATTGACAATGCCAATTTCGCGAACCGCTTGGTGACGCGTTTCAACGGTAAAGCCGAGTTATTCAAACGTACGTCGAAATGGTTGAGGGAGGACGAGGAGGAGGAAATGCTGCATCAGCACCGCGTGGAAATCAGCGTTCCTCAAATCGTGATGGAATTGAAGAGCAGACTCCGTGGCTTCGAATTGCCAAGCGCAAGGGGTGCCATGACGAAAAATCGAGGCGCCAGATTCGATAACTGCCCGAACAGTTACGGAGCCCCCGAATCGTTACTCGAGGGTTATAACCGACTGCTCTTCGACCGAGACACGAAGTATGTCGAGCAAACTACCTCGACGGCCGAGAGGAGAGAGCTGCATCATACCGCGATTTCGAGTTTTGCTCAAAATGTGGAGAGCATATTTCCATCCGCGGAAGAGATGCGAACCTACGGTCGCTTCGCCAATAGGGCCTACATGCAGTCCTACAAAAGACACGACGGAAAGTCGGCGTCAGCGGAAGGAGAAAATAGGAGACTATCCCTTTTAGTGGTAGATACGAACGGTCATGCTATCGCTCGATCCAGACTTATCCGAGAACTTTGCGTCGTGCAGCAGATACAATCCAATGTGACGTGCATCTTTTGTCAACGGATGCTGGGTAGCTCTCCATTTCGTCGGTATTCACAACGCAGGCACGGACAGGGGCGACGATGCCTCTTGCTCCACCGTCCAACGCCGCCACGTGGCACACGTCCATTGTCTGACGTTCCGCGCACTGGGATGTTTGAGGCAAAGAGAGTGACCACGACCGACGATGTCGACACAGGACCACTGTGTGCGGCGGCGACGATGAAACGCGGATCGATCCGATTTACAGCGAAGTAGCGATAAAGTACCCTCTAAGGGCCCTCGACTGGCACGACGAAGAAGGGGACGTATTCGAAATTTTGAAGGCCCAGCTCGAAGCGGTGGTCACGGGGGAGCGCGACGATACTTGCTTTCAAGACTTTCAAGAGGGCGAGTGTGATCTGTGCTTGGATTTTCGCGTGGCGAACCGCACCTTGATCAAGAATGTAATCGGTTGGTTGAAAGATCAGGGTCACATCGACACAACCGAAGTCGAGGGTACGTTAGAAAAAATAGGCTATAAATGTTCCTCGTACAAAACGAGCATTCGAAAGAATAGGACAAGTCACGGGGATAGGTTTCAAAGTTTATTACAACATGTTAAACATTGCTTCGGGCGAGTTCCAAGTCGATGGAGAGGCTTGCGAGGGTCCGTTCGACTCATCGACGTGTTCCTGTACGGTCCCGAGTGCTTGCGATGGCAGAGAGGATTTCGAGAAGAAGATGAGGAAGAGGCAGGCAGCGGACCGGAAGGTTCGACTTCGGCCGTCGCCCAGACGATGTTTTCGAACGTTTCATGAAACAGACGGCCAATTCGCGAGAGCTTTGCGTGGCTCTTGACCTGTTGGGCTGTGGCAAAGTTCTCCTCGTGGTTGTTGCCCGATTTCTCCGACACCGTTGCTCAACTCGTTTCCCGACCTGCGAGGTAGCACCGAAGCATGCGCTTTTTTAAAAAGGGCCTTGTTGGGTAACGGTGCCTCAACCGTCAATGCCTGGACCTGGTATAACCGCTCGTCAGCTTATGATGAACATCTATCCACCGGTTACCACATCCTCTGCCAAGTACTACTCTGTCGTAAATCCAGTTTGATAGACTCCGACGCGGAAGTGCCTCGGCAAGTCAACTTGGTAGTTCCTACGCAAGATTGAAAATGATTGCGTTTGGTTAGACGAACAGCTTTCAAAGCGCCCACGTCGATTTGCCGGCACCACGAGGTATCTCGTATAATTTTGAATTAAAATGATAAACCAAACTGGACATGGACATTTTCAATTGTGGTCCACTAGGACGATATCGATGTACACGCTGTTGCCCAAAACGAACATAATCGTTGCATGTCCAACACGACGAGCAAAAGAAGTCGGAGAAAGAGAGGAGGGAGGTGGATACGGGATCGGCGAAGAGATGGAGAAGAACAAACGAGACACGAAGACGACGACAAAGAGAAGAAGAAGCGAGGAGAGGGTGAAGGAGAAACATGTAGACCTGGTCTTTTATCGAGTGTTTTCCGTCCATGGGGGTATTCCTGCGAATGAATTTGACTCGAGCCGCAACACTTTTGGGCAGCAGAGTGCGAGAATGGGTATATTCGCTTAATTTCGGAGTGGTGCATCTGATGTAGGGCATGATCTGCGAAAAGACGGTCAGGAATGTGGTCGGTGTTCCTTCGGAGATACTGTGAACCGCATTAGACCTCTTACAATGGCATCGACTTTGCAGGCATATACGGACAACGGGATGGTGGTCCCAGTAGTAGTCGCGTTGATGCGGTGCCGTGCAAGAAGCTACCGTCAAGTGGTACAGGTCAGAACCGTAGAAAGGTGATGAATAGGCCACGAGTCGGCGGTCGAATCAAGTCCTGTTACCATCGTGAAGGTTTCCGGTGGATATCGCGAAGTAGTTTACCGGGTTCACCCGTATGGAGAATAGAGCACACTCTGCCGATCGCAGAGATCGACCAGATGAACGATCCACGTGGTGGTATCAAATTTGTATCGAAATAAAAACCGTTCTTTCATAACATGAACAAAAAGTCGTTGTTGAGCTCTGTCATTCTTAAAGTATTCGAATACGACGTCCGCCTGTTTGGTCATGTGGACGTTGAGCGTAAATAACAGATTTTGGGAAGAACGGGAAGCAGAGGAAGGGAGGGGAGGATGAGGAACCGGTTCGGGGGTATCCCACGTCGTTAGAAGATGGCAGAAGGAACAGTAAGGTGTGGCGTAAACCAGGTATTTGAGGACGACGTCCGTGAGGTTCCAATCTCGGTCTTTGTCGAGCACGTCCTCCATATTTAAAGAAAGAAAGCCATTTGACCGAGCGAGAACGTTGTCCTTTGACAGCGAGGACAGGGAGGAGCGGAGGTATCTGGCCGGTTGGCTATCAATAACAATAGAAGGCGGTCGTTGATCGTGGATACCATGGCCAATCCCGACTTCGCCTCTAGGTTGTCTGCGTTAAAAAGGGAAAATTATGCTCAAAAGAGAATAATTGCCAGGTTGTTGGCCGAAAAAGAAAGCGTGAAATACGAGAAGAGGGGTAGTATCGAGAGCAGGAAGGTTTGGCGCGATCTGTTCGAGCTGATATCTCTGTACGATTTGTCGACGGTGAACCGCGTAGAACGGCTGATGTTGAATTCCGTGCTGTTGTTCAAATACAATCACGTGGATTATTATCGTCTTTACAACAAATCCAACTACACTTTTCGTGTTTGACACGACAGGTTCGTAGGAGAATTCTACAACATTTGAACTCGGAGAGAGGAACCGCGGGTACCCAGAGCACCGACGCAGGGAACGGCTGCGATAACTATTTTTTCGTCGATGCCGTCCACCGTCTGCTGAACGAAACTTATAGGCCAACGTCGGAAACGCGTGACAGTGCCGATTCGGATTCGTACTCGGAAATCCAAGAGGTAGATGAGGAAGAGGAGGAGGAGGAGGAGAAGAAGAAGAAGAAAAAGAAGAAGAACAAGGAGGAGGAAGACGACGACGAAGACGACGAAGAAGTGGACGAAGAGGGAGAAGAAGCTTATTTCACCGCGTTTACAAGGATGGAAAAGGATAAATGGGTCTTTGAAAATGGCTATCTTTGTACTCTACTGGGGCAAAACGATGTCTATACTCGCGACTTTTTGATGGACTCTGTCAGCAGGTTGAATGAAGACAGGCAGTTCGAAAATGCGCTGGTGAATTACCCTTTGAATCAATTGTTGAGACCGCCGTCTATTCGAGGACCCGTTTTCATCGCCCAGACCATCGATCCGTGGAACGTAATCCTATCTATGGCGTGCAACAAAATTCCGCGCCGGAATCGGGACTCCATCGATGTCAACCATACGCACTATTGCAAATTCGTGGCGGAAGGACTGGATATCAAAACGACGGAAACGAAGACTCAGAATATCTACAACAACAACGTCTTGTTTAGGAAAGAAAGGTCCTTTATCAAAGAGCACAAGAGCGAGATCTTCAATTTCGTTAGCAATTCCCTCAATCTACCCTATTCCAAAAAATACAGCACGCTTTCTATACAGGGTACGAGCCAACGTCCGGTTGACATCAAGGAAGAATCTGACGAGGATGGGGAGGACGAGGAAGAGGAATACGAGGACGAGGATCAAGAGGGGAGAGAAAAACCGCCTCTCCGTGTAATACAAAAAATCATTTATCCCCCTTCCAAGCTACAGACTATGCTCGACGCGTCTTACGACGACCTGTATCGACTGAAGCATAAATTCCAGAGGCTTTCGGAAGACAACTACAGCCGGCACTGGGTTTACAACATGGCCAACGTGTTGCTGGACTTCGAACATCCGTTCGTTTACTCCGTGTACGGTCCCAGCGACAGGACGAATATTTACCGTTGGATTAAAATCTGTCAGACCAAAGCGAGAGGGGTGGACACCCGCGCTTTTAAAACGACCCGTCAAAACTACGGTCAAATGATGAAGGTATGTACACCGACTATTCGCGCTAACGGCGGCAGCGGACCGATCAACGAGCCAGCGGCTTATTACGATATCGTCACGGAACTGTGTATTTACACGTATGCTACTTTGATTACAGTCAACGCTACTTTCGTCAAAAATCTTTTGAACCTTTTGGTGAATTTTATGCAGTGTACGGTAGATTGCATCGTGAACGGCTATCTGTACGAGCTGCTGCTGCGAGGCGAACCCGACAATTTCGACCCTTCTCCGACGCCAGTCGATCCCTTGTCGAGCGCTGGGAGCGGCGGAGGCGGCGAGAGCGGCGGCGGTAGCGGCAGCGGCAGCAGCAGGAAGACGGCTAGACTCAGTAAAAACAAGCAAATGACCATCATGAACGACGATATAACGCACACGTTGGAAAATTGGTACGTGTCTTACACTCGTTTATTGGCCACGGTATTCAATAACAACGCAGCGCAGGGCATGCGGCAGAATGCGGCGACGCCTCGTCTTTTGAATCAAGACCTCGTTGCCATGTTGACGGACGTTCAGAGTTACGAAGACTTTATGCATAAATTGCAACGGATGCGTGGCACGGACAGCGGAGGCAGCCACGTCGGTTAGCCGGTGCCGTGGTCATCGCCATCGTCTATCAACAACTGGCTGCGATCTAAAATTTTCCGAGTCAGTTCGTCGATGCTGTGATAATCCATGGTGCACCCTGGAGCTGCCGGAGGAGGGGCCGCCGAGATGTTCATGTCGGTATAGAGATGGTCTAGATTTCGTAAAAGTTCCCTACATCGTTTCTGGATTCGACCAGCTTTTCCGAGGACTCCTTCGCTCGTCGCCAGCAGAGCGGAATAGTTGTCGGTCGAGTCGGGAGCCGCGGATTTTTTCAAGACGGCGTCCATGTTGTTTTGAACCATGCGCCACTCGTGCAAAATGTCGGCGTGCGTTTTGACCTCCTCCAACATGGACCGCACTAAATTCAGTTGGGTTTTTAGGTTGGTCAAGTGGTGCAGGTTACGGCTGATCCTCTCCCTATCCTGTTTTAAATTATTCAATTCATCTTTATCCTTTAAAGTCCTGTCCTCTTTGGTTCCGATGGATCTAATCTGCGTATTGATGCGTTCGATGTCTCGAATAAACCGATCTACCCGAGATTGCGTTCGTTTCACTTGGTCTATAATTTCTCGACTTCCTCTTACTCGAGTGTAAAACTGAACGTGATTGCCGACCAGTGCAGCTGCCTTGAGATTGGCGTCCACGCATTGTTTTCTGAGAGGTAGCTGGTTCGATCTGAATTTGTGGCAAAAACATGTGTCGCAATGACGCTGTGAATCGACGGAGCTCAGCATGTTGTCCATTTCACGCCGATAGAATTTGTAGTATTCGTTGTAATACAAGGCGTCGAACTCTTCGACGGCGCGATTGACGATGTGATCGGCGTGCGTATCTACAAACAAATGTTTGGCAGAGAGTTTACAAGCACGGGCAAATGCGTCGACACACTGGGTATAAGTCGGGATTTTCAAGTTGTATACGGTTTGGATCATCCGACGAAAGAGGCGAAGGAGACCATGCCGGCGGATATTGTCATCGGCGCCATCGGCTACCAACAATCGTATTTGATCATCGTTGCCGCCGCCCTCGCGGTATTCCTCTTTCTCATTCTCCGCTTCCTCCTCCTCCTGTTCCTCCTCTTCCTCTGTCTCCTCGTCATACTCTCCCACATCCTCCACGTCGTCCTCGTTTTCTTCCTCCTTCTCTTTTTTCGCCGCCTCACGCACTTCATGCACCCATTCATCCATCCATCCATTCGACGGCAAACGTCTTCCGCCAAAGGGTATTCTATCATTAAGTATACCAAGACGGCATGGGTTTGTAAAGATGAAACGGATGAATGGAAGGAGGGAGAACGTCGTCGTTGGAGTGTCCAAAACTCTGGGCTACGGAAGGGTTATGCTGACCAAAAGGACGTTTTAGGGCGTTTTAGGACGTTTTAGGACAAGGCAGTGACAATGTTTGGCATCGGTGGTGGTACTTAAGATCCCGTCGTGCTGTGTCGGTTAGTAGAACAGACAGACAGCTGCAAGCGTTGCGAAGATGTCCGTCACCCTTTGCAAGCACCCCAAGTACATGCTGGAGAGCGATCGGTTAGCCACATTTGTCCGCTGGCGTACTCCCGGCATCAGGGTCACTCCGCGACTTCTTTCAAAGGCAGGATTCTTCTACACAGGGGTGGATGACGCTTGCGTTTGTTTTTACTGCGGCACGACGCTTCGCGGTTGGGAGCCGCATGACGAACCGTGGTCGGAGCACGCCAGATGGTCTCCGAAATGCAAGTGGCTCATCGGGCAACGAGGGTCCCCGGTTCATTGCGCACATTGGCGAGTTTAAACCTCCATCCCTGGATTCTCCTTATCTCATTAACCCTCCCCACAAGCGCAAAGTCGTCTATCTAGACCAACGCACACCACAAACAGAAGTCTTCTCGGCAGCGTTGAAATAGAAGAAGATGGCGTGAAAGGATATCTGATATCATATTTGAATGAGTGTGCCCGTGTGGATCAGACATTTCGAGGATTCACCCATTCTGGAACTGTTGGTGCGCAACGTCAAAAAAAAATATGGAAAAAGAATAATAAAAGGAGAATGCTTTATACCGAGGGTAAGGTTGTCCATGTTTTTTCGTTATTTTCATCACCTTCGATTTCCCTCCTTCCCAAACTTATCCCCTTCCATCGCTAAGAGACACGAGTTTGTAAGACAAAACACGAAAACATAGTTTTGCTTCGAATCTTAACGACTTTTATTCGCAAAACGTGAGTGTCATCTGTAATTAGGCCTTTTGCTGCTGCTGCTGATGCAGGTCTTTGTCGTCGTCGTCTTCGCTTTTTTCGACCGTTTCCTCCTTATCCTCGCCGTAGGTATGGCGGTAGTCTTCCTCGAACGTTCGGCGCCCATCTTCCCCGTCATCCGGGTTATACGCATAGACAATATCCTGCAATTCCACGCGCTCTACACCTGGGTGTCTATCGTACCAACGGTTGTATGTCTCCCAGAAAACGTCGGGGTCCTCGGTGAACTTGAATAAAAGTTCACAAATCATATCGGTCCATTCGCCGACGCCAAGCTGGAGAAGGTGCGTGCACAGAGCATGGGTGCAAAAGAGGTTCCATCTGTTCCAGAGCGAGCCGTCGTGGATTCGACGCGCCAGTTTCGACGCACCCGGCGTGAGGTATTTGACGATGTCGTTGTGTCTATTCCAGTGGTAAGGCATGTCTTGATTCGTGCAATCGTGGAAATAACTCGGGTAGCCATGATCGCACCCTTCGCAGCCGTCCGGACCGGGTATCATGAACTCGCAAACTTCTCCAAACAGTTCCGACACCATGAATCCTTCCAGGAGCGACGCGTCTGTTACCTTACTGGCCATGGTTACTGGCGGGGCATGGACCTGTTCCCCTTTCTTTCTCAGTTTATACGGAAGGGACGCGAGACGCTGCCACTGTCACTCCCGTCGAACGAGTAGCGTTATCACCGACGCCAAACGCGAAAGGAAGTACAAGGGACGTTTGGTGTGAAAGATGGAAGAACTAGACAACGGGAGGAGACGCAGCAATCGGCAGCCTGCCAATCCGAACAGGGTTCTGAGTAGCACGGTCCTGCTGGATTTAGCTCAAGAACTCGGGGAGCACTGGGAAGCGCTTGCTACCGTGCTCGGCATGAACAAAGCCTTCATCTATCAAGTGCAAAGAAAACAACAAGTACAACACCCGGAATCAGATCTACGAGATGCTGTACAGTTGGAGATGTCGCCGAGGAAAAGAGGCCACAGTATCCGTCCTGCTCGATGCATGCGGGAAAATAGAGGGGCTCGATGAAAATGCTTACGAGTTCCTCTACGATGCTTAATCGTCACACCAGGAAAGGAAGAGACTGAGGAAAGGAAACCCGCATAGAATATAAAGACATTTGAACGACGCAAGCAGTAGGAGAGAGAGAAATACTGAAATTACTGAAACTGATTCACACATCTATCTGGGAGGAGAGCTTTGTAAAAACCTAAAACCAGAAGATTCTTTCACAATAAATCATACATTGAAATTAGTTCCAATAACGACTGATTGAGATACTCATTCATTCCCAATACATGGACTGACTGGACTGACTGGAAATTATTTCCTTGAATTCTCAGACCCCAACTCGAAGATGGAAGATTATTACAAATTTATAGTATCATTTTTGCGACAAACAAACATGAAAACTTTGAGCTACCAAAGTATACCGCCTTCTCTTCTCTCCCTCGGTTTAACCATCCAAGGTATACCAGTCTCTATCTGTCCTCTCAGCAAAAATTTTACCTCTCTTAATCATCTTTCCGAATAACTCAATTCAATTCAATTCAATTTATTTACCACTTGTGGGACGGAAAACCTATCAGCATATGCTGTTTTTCGTAGGGGTCCGTAAACTTAAACTCCTATAATAAATGTTCATCACACTGTCGTATAGATTTATATGTGCTCCGTTTTAATAAACGTCGTTCAATGTCGTATAGATCATCAATAAATAACAAAGAGAAAAGACTTGGTAATAAATGACCAATCGGCCCTGTATGACTGAATGTTCAAAGCTTTCGTTTAGTAACACATCGATCATAGAACGTATGAGTAAAACATAGTGTTCTTACAGAAGGAAAGAAGATAAAAGATATAAATAACGACTGGCGAGTTCATGACATGCTGGACCAGAGTCTGACATTACGCGTCGACAGCCGCTGCCTGGGTCAAGTTGATTTTTATGGAAGGAGCGCTGAAGCCATTTCTTCTATCCCTAAGACGCTTGACGGTGGTCGATGCACGCAGTCGTTTGAGCGCTGGGGGTTTTCCTGTTTTTTGAAGGCTTTGTCGATGAACCTCCACGATGTTTTCCTTGCGTTGTTTGAGTTTCTCGGTCACAAAATCGACAAACTGTAAAAAGTCTGTGCTGGGACGGGAAAAGTGTTCGTTGTTCTTCAGATATTCCTTCTCTTTTTCTGCTAGAGCGAGTTCCAGAAACAAGGTGGCCTTGAGGTAATCGTGCGATTTGAAATAAATATACCCGAAAAGGAGATACGGGGGCTTTTGTGCCTTTTGGGCATATTTTTCCGCAGTTTCGTATTGACCCAAATTGAACGCGGTTTTGGCGGCATTGACGTAAATATTATCCCGAAGCCGGGAAGATCCGTAGAGTTCACCGTGGGTTTCGACGGCCTTATTGAAGAAGCCTAGAGCTTGCTTGAACCTGCTCATCTGGAAGAGAATGGCGCCCGTGAGATTATACATGGATGATAGGCATGGATGCGAGGGGGCCACTCGGGTCATGATGTTAATGGCGTCGGTGTTGTATTCAATGGCCCTGAGCAGATCTTCGTGGACGTATCCAGGTCCTTTTCTTTTACCAAGGACGAATTGTGCCATGGCTGTTAGATGATAAAGTTTGGCGGTGTATTCGTGTTCTTTCTCAAACAGTTGTTCCGAGAGTTCGGTTGCCCGCACGAACGAGCCCAGCGCTTCCTGTACGGTTCCTGGATCTGGGGTACCTTCGATGATGTGCATTCCATGATATGTGAGGACGATCATCTGCGTAAATGACGATGGGATCATGATCTCTCGATTGTGGTAGACCTCGTCGGCTCTGCCAAGGATACGCTGATAGGCTGATCTGGTCATGAGTTTCCTTAGGGCGTGTACGAAAAGGTGGCTGAAAACGACGTAGTGTTGCCAACGTTTATTCGTTTCTGCTGCGCAGATGAGGTTGGTGTAAAGTCGTTCCATGTCTCTTTCACTGAAGCAGATATTCACGGCAGTCACGGTCCACAAGAGTTCTATTTCTTGGGGCCAATGTTGGACGACATAGCTTTCCAGATGTTGCCGGATAAACGCTGCAAGACTGGGATCAATGGGCTGTCTACAGAGAGAGGCGTTGTAGATGCTTTGTAGCTGGGTGGTAACGGCATTCTTGGTGGTGTTGTCCATGATGTCGGCCGTCTGTTCCTAGCGCACCAGGAAACCCCTTTTTATAGGCGCGTGCCAGATGTGCACGCTGCTGGAGTGACAGGTGTCACGTCGCTGGGAGTAGCATTGGAAAAGGGGATGTGCTTTCGTGAGGATGTCTACTCATTCATTCCCAATACATGGACTGACTGGACTGACTGGAAATCCATTCCTTGAATTCTCAGACCCCAACTCGAGGATGGAAGATTATTACAAATTTATAGTATCATTTTTGCGATAAACAAACATGAAAACTTTGAGCTACCAAAGTATACCAAAGTATACCGCCTTCTCTTCTCTCCCTCGGTTTGAAAACTTTGGAGCTACGAAAGTATACCGCCTTCTCTTCTCTCCCTCGGTTTAACCATCCGAGGTATACCAGTCTCTATCTGTCCTCTCAGCAAAAATTTTACCTCTCTTTAATCATCTTTCCGCATAACTTAAACTCCTATGATAAATGTTCATCACACTGTCGTATAGATTTATATGTGCTCCGTTTTAATAAACGTCGTTCAATGTCGTATAGATCATCAATAAATAACAAAGAGAAAAGACTTGGTAATAAATGACCAATCGGGCCTGTATGACTGAATGTTCAAAGCTTTCGTTTATTAACACATCGATCATAGAACGTATGGGGAAACACTTAAGAGTAAAACATAGTGTTCTTACAGAAGGAAAGAAGATAAAAGATATAAATAACGACTGGCGAGTTCATGACATGCTGGACCAGAGTCTGACATTACGCGTCGACAGCCGCTGCCTGGGTCAAGTTGATTTTTATGGAAGGAGCGCTGAAGCCATTTCTTCTATCCCTCAGACGCTTGACGGTGGTCGATGCACGCAGTCGTTTGAGCGCTGGGGGTTTTCCTGTTTTTTGAAGGCTTTGTCGATGAACCTCCACGATGTTTTCCTTGCGTTGTTTGAGTTTCTCGGTCACAAAATCGACAAACTGTAAAAAGTCTGTGCTGGGATGGGAAAAGTATTCGTTGATGTTCAGATATTCTTCTCTTTTTCTGCTAGAGCGAGTTCCAGAAACAAGGTGGCCTTGAGGTAATCGTGCGATTTGAAATAAATATACCCGAAAAGGAGATACGGTGGCTTTGTGCCTTTTGGGCGTATTTTTCCGCAGTTTCGTATTGACCCAAATTGAACGCGGTTTTGGCGGCATTGACGTAAATATTATCCCGAAGCCGGGAAGATCCGTAGAGTTCACCGTGGGTTTCGACGGCCTTATTGAAGAAGCCTAGAGCTTGCTTGAACCTGCTCATCTGGAAGAGAATGGAGCCCGTGAGATTATACATGGATGATAGGCATGGATGCGAGGGGGCCACTCGGGTCATGATGTTAATGGCGTCGGTGTTGTATTCAATGGCCCTGAGCAGATCTTCGTGGACGTATCCAGGTCCTTTTATTATACCAAGGACGAATTGTGCCATGGCTGTTAGATGATAAAGTCTGGCGGTGTATTCGTGTTCTTTCTCAAACAGTTGTTCCGAGAGTTCGGTTGCCCGCACGATCGAGCCCAGCGCTTCCTGTACGGTTCCTGGATCTGGGGTACCTTCGATGATGCGCATCCCATGACATCTGAGGACGATCATCTGCGTAAATGACGATGGGATCATGATCTCTCGGTTGTGGTAGACCTCGTCGGCTCTGCCAAGGATACGCTGATAGGCTGATCTGGGCACGAGTTTCCTTAGGGCGTGTACGAGAAGGTAGCTGAAAACGACGTAGTGTTGCCAACGTTTATTCGTTTCTGCTGCGCAGATGAGGTTGGTGTAAAGTCGTTCCATGTCTCTTTCACCGAAGCAGATAGTCACGGCAGTCTCGGTCCACAAGAGTTCTATTTCTTGGGGCCAATGTTGGACGACATAGCTTTCCAGATGTTGCCGGATAAACGCTGCAAGACTGGGATCAATGGGCTGTCTACAGTGATAGGCGTTGTAGATGCTTTGTAGCTGGGTGGTAACGGCATTCTTGGTGGTGTTGTCCATGATGTCGGCCGTCTGTTCCTAGCGCACCAGGAAACCCCTTTTTATAGGCGCGTGCCAGATGTGCACGCTGTTGGAGTGACAGGTGTCACGTCGCTGGGAGTAGCATTGGAAAAGGGGGATGTGCTTTCGTGAGGATGTCTCGTTTGGTCGTATCCGGGGACGGCAGCGTTTTAACTCCTGTTCCTTCTGAAGTTTACATCGACAGGACAGTAAACTGAAAATTTCCAGCGTGCTGATCTCGATGAGTCAGAGTGATGCTCCGAACCTCTCTACCGTTGTTGATTTCCATACCCCCGTAGCCATTGTACAACGTTTCTGTGAATCGTGAAACCTAACATAGCGTGAAACAAAAAATATTGTATATCGTATTGTATCGTTTGAAAGAGTGCCCCGGCGAACACACTTGCCGGCAAAAATTCACGTACGCTACTTACACACACACACACACACACACACACAATTGAACGCGAGGAGAGATTTCATTTTCCTTTCTCGTTTTCTTTTATTTTCTTTACCTTTCGTCTACAAGAAAGTGTGAGCCCGACGCATCATATTGAGAAAATTTTTGCTGTAGTTTAAAAAGTTGTGGTTGCAACGATAGTCACGATGATAGCTCAAAAAACCTAGAGCGCACATGCATTCTTTTTCCCTCTTCAACAGGTCAAGAACCCAAGAGATTCTACGTCGATTGTCCGTATCATCGAGGTTCAGGGCTTCCAGCCTAGCTTCCAGGGTGCCGTTGGTGTACGGCGGAGGCTCCTCACCCGGCGTGACAGGCGGAGGGGGTGGTGCAGCGTACGGTGGAGGCTCCTCACCCGGCGTGTCAGGCGGAGGGGGTGGTGCATCGTACGGCTGAGGCTCCTCACCCGGCGGGGGTGGTGCAGCGTACGGCGGAGGCTCCTCACCCGGCGTGTCAGGCGGAGGGGGTGGTGCATCGTACGGCGGAGGCTCCTCACCCGGCGTGACAGGCGGAGGGGGTGGTGCATCGTACGGCGGAGGCTCCGATGGTGGCCCAGGTGCGGTCATTCGTTCGCAAAAGCACTCGACGCATAAGCACATGTGATCGGTCATGTTTTTGCCTGTAACGATCTGACCCAACTCTTGAATTTTTTTGAATTGGGACGCTACAAAGTCCAGTACCATGACAGCCGCATCTTTTGCCGTAGAACAGAAACAAAACAAGAATATGGGACAACCCGTGTCTACAGCTAGTTGATGGACGGTGCTTCTCATATGGGCAAGGTCGATGTTGGAAAATATGTCCTCGTTGGCAACAAGCAAGTTTTTGAGTTTTTGGAGAGAGGACAGACTGTACCCGTTGCGCGTCATGAAGAGTCGAATGCAATGTAGAATGTTTCGAAAAGGTTCGTTCCATTCCAAGCGTACCCTGCCATCGTGATATCGGTAGTTGGGGTTGCTCTTTCTCCTTTTTTGGACTTCCTCAATGATGAGGTCCTCTTTCTCGCGTTCATCGGGAAACAGTTCCAGAACGGCCTGGCAGAACGCGGGTTCTCCTCCTTTTAAAGTTAGAGCCAGTGCGTATTCGTAATAATACGACGGTCGGTGAAGTACTTTGCAACATGCTTTTTTGTCGATGAATGCGTCCATGGCAAACGGTGTAAGGTGCTGCCGGCAGGCTGCCTTCGCGTTTTGATACAACCAATCCGTGAAGGCCGAGTGGCTGTAGTGACCGTCGTGAGAGATGAATGTATGGTGCTTCTGCCGGTCGGCTGCTTTCGCTTTTTTTTAAAATACAAATTCGGGTAAGAGCGAGGTGGATAAAGTGACTTGGCCAATTCTTGTCTTGCCTAGATGACATCGTAGAGATCGTGCGTATCCACCACAACTCGTAAGTGTATGGTGTCGTCCTGAACGTAATGGTCGTCGTCGAGTACGCTCTGATGGATAAACATGGGACAGCCGATCGCGACATTTTCCTCCGTGACCGGTCTCTGAAAGGCAGGGTTGGAAGGATCACCCACGAACGAATCGGACAAATCTTTCCTGCTAGGGCTCTGATCCAGTACGAACATTGTGACCTTAGAACGGAACGGCCACGCTAGAAAAGCGTCGTAAGGACCTTTCACGATGCGAAAATATAGAGACACGTGAGAACCTTTACCCAGCCCGTCCCCGTTCATGTACAAAACAACGCGCATCTTGTAACCGTATCGGGTCGTATAAAAGAAGGGACTGGAGATGCTGACCTGTTTACCCGACCTGGCCACTTGCAGCTTTTTTTGAACCCCCTTAATGGTCCAGACGAGTTTCCCTTCGTAGTTCATGCTTTCTTCCAGTTGCGCTATACGTCTGGTATCGAGTACTACCGTTACCAGACCTTGCATTTTTCCCCAGACCTCTTTGAAATTCTTGTTTACAATGTCTTCGAGTTTCTTGATTTTGTCGGTTTCGGAAGATGCTGCTGGCGGTTGAGCGACACCTCCCAGTACCATTCGTCTGACTCGTTGGACGACGTTGTTGAGGACGTTGAACTGCCGTTGAGAAACGACTTGAGCTTTCTCCCCTTCATCTTCGTCGAGAGTTGTTGGGTGATAAATGCCGGTATGATCTTCGATTTCGTGAGCGTACATCCTTTCTTGACAGAGGGGACATTGCACCCATCGAAATGGGCACCTCTGATGGAGGTGTTTGGGAATTTCGTTCCTGGGCACACGTTCCGTACATCCATCGGTGTTCTTGGGGCATTGAACGGGCACGTTGGGGCAAACCGCGTTGTGTCGATCCATGTCTTTCAAGGCAAAGCAAGGTTCCCTGTCGCAACTGTACACGCATCGGACTTTCATGTCTTGTATTTGTTTGCGAGCAATTTTGTCGGGAAATATCCTGTCGCAGTAAAAACATTGTCGGCAGAGTGGACAGTGGAGTCCTTTCGACACACCGGGCGTCGCTTCTACTCCCTGTTCATCCACGTATCGACATAGACACGAGTAACAGAAGAGTCCGCAAGCACAATCCGTCTGCACAGGGACCCTCGCTACGAAATGACATAGCCCGCATTGGAGGTGAGCCGGTGGTTTGTCAACGAACATCGTCAGAGGGTATCCTGCCACTTTTCCATCTCCACGTGCGGGGTAAGGTTTTTCCATGTTGGTCCTTGGTGAGCAGCAGCAACAGCAGCAAAGGCGGTAGCCGTATGAGTATATAGTTATAAGTTATCACTATAAATGTTTAAATATAGCCGATAGTCGTGGTTTGACTTCTCTCAAGAGTATCTTTATTTTATTATCGTTATTCGAATAAAAAAACATTAGAACACCAAACATATGCCGTCGTGTTTTGGCAATCCTTCACTCCAACGAGCATCCGATACTTTACGTCGAACAGGTAGCATGGATAATCCCCGCTACTTGTTACTTCCCTTTGTCCGTATCCTTCTTTCCAGTTGCGAACCCAAAAGTTTTGGTGACGGTGTTGTTCTAAGATAGCACGAATGCCGTCGGAGTCTCGGAGCGGGATGAGAGCGTACTCGCTGCCCCAGAAACGAACACACAGGTGCAGCGCTATGTGATAATTGACCCGACCGACGCTTTTCAAAAACAGAGGGGATCTTTGCGTGTTTTCTCCGTAGCGATGTCCCTGAGAAAATCGGATGCCGCAGATAGCCAGATAACATCTGTAATAATCGTAATCGTTGTGATAAATGTTAGAAACTAAAACGCCGTGACGTCCAACGCAGTTGAAATCCTCGTGTTCGTAACATGATTTTGTATGGGGAGAAAAAGAGGGGGTAACGGCAAGCCGTGTCCTATCGATGTCGGCCGTATAGGTCGGACCCACCGTCGTCGGCCAATCGCTCGCAATGACCTTCACGAAATCACAGTGGTCGGAGGTGTTACTGGTATCCAAATACAACGAGCCGTTTGGTGAAGTATACACGATTTCAATTCCTCCTGCTCCAGCTCCTGCTCCTCCCTTTCCTTCCCCACCCTCCTGATGACAGAGTATGCCTAGTAGTTGGTGTACGTCACGAATAAACAGACACGTCGAAATATTAAACGTATTGTAAAGGTCCCGACTGAGGCCGTGACTCATCGACAATGGTTTGATGGGCGCATCCGTCTTGCAAGGAAGTCGGCAGAGCCTTTTCACGATAGTCAGCTTGAACGAATCAGGTAACGGTATGGTCTTTGACAGGAGGCCGATCCTGCCTACATTACCGATGCATCCGCAGGGACAGTTGTACAATGGCCGTTCGCCCGATTCGCAATCTTGGTTGCGCCGATAGCATTCGTGATCAAAAAGGCGAGTCAACAGTCCTCGGTCGTCTTTGGCGAGTTCGAGCAGATTGATACAGAGCGTATTGTTTTGCGATATAACGCGGTCTTCCGGGCACACGCAAACGGCATTGATAAAATCGTCGGTAAGGTGGCATGTGCCACCGGACCGATGGCAAACAAGGCAGTATTGCTCTTGTAAAGTTTCCGGACTGGTTGGAGATGCTATGGTACCCGTGACATTATTTTTGCTGCTGCTGTTGCTGCTGCTGTTGTTGCTGCCTGGACACAGCACAGTGCCGGTCGTATCATTGGCACAATTGGCAATTTCCTCCCCGCATTCTGGACCGTCGTACCCTTCATAACACCGACGGTAACCTGCGACGATCGTGCTGTTCTGCGGGCTGGGAGAGGCCGCTGTGGCAGTTGCCAGAGACGTGAAATTTGCCGGATCGTCACAAAACGGTCCGGTACTGTTGTTCCGACACTTGCACCAGGCTCGGTACAACGTTCCTGGTTCAACATATTCATCCTCTTCTGACAGTTGCAGGGAAAAGCAAGACCCTGTGTTATACTCGTTACACGGAGTCACGCCTTCGTCGCACACTCTTTTGGAAAACTGACAACGTGTTCCGTAGAATAGCGGTTTGCAGTCGCACTTGCCTGCGGTGCACACTCCCCCGTTTTTGCACTGTTTCTTTTCCAAGTGACAGACATTGTACAAACATCTGTTCCCCACGTATCCTTCTTGGCAAGTACACGAGCCATCGGCTTCGTTGCACACACCCTGATTTAAACAGTATTCTTTCCTTTGTGGAAATTTGGCGTAGGCCACGCACTCCTTTAACATTTGGCAATTGGCACCGTAATAGGTATCCGGGCATATGCATCTGTAACCCCTGACAGCCGAAGAATCGTTGGCACAAATGCCGCCTCGTTCTTCGTTACAATCAACGGTACTTCTACACCCCTTCTCAAACTGGCACCGCGGTCCGTAAAACGATGGCCCGCATTCGCATCGAAACGAGTTTGACTCGTTGACGCACTCGCCTTTGTTCAAGCACAGGCTGCCATCGAAGGGCAATAAGCAATGATTTGTATGCTCGCATCTCTCGCCAAACGTCATGCTGCTGCATCGGCAAGTGGGCCTATAGTCCACGATTCGACACTCGCCGTCGAAACAATAATCGTCACATGGACCGATCCGTCTCTCGCAGTGCTTGCCCGTATAGCCCTCGTGGCAGCGACATCGTATGCTCCTAGGCGAAAGACTGGAACCTCTGCTTACGCATATTCCATGATCATTACAATCTGCATCGCTTGTACACACCGTTCTACGCCGACATCGTCTCCCAAAATGGCTTGGCAAACAACTGCACACAGCTCCGTGAGTTTGGTCACGCATCACGTTCGGTATGGTAACGTGCGACGAATGATATTGATGTGGATCCACGCACGTTCCTCCATTTTTACAGTTTAGGGTTTGACACGTGGGGATACGGTATTGACATGTTCGTCCCTCATAACTGCGGGTACAGTGGCAGATGTGATAGTCCATGGCTATTAAAAGTTTGTTCAAAGAATCCGATGTCCTATTCGCTTTCATGTATACGTAAACCATTACGTCTAAAATCTTTTTGGGGAGTAGAATGCATTCACCGCCATTACGACATCCCGTTACCAAACAACTCTCGTACACGCCCCCGTCATAAACGGTTGAATTGAAAATGGACACGTTGAGGCCATAAGTGCTCAACTCGTCGTCAGGGAATCCCAAATCTTTTGAACCCAAAACATTCACCCCAGTTACCATACTTAGCCATAACGGTAGTAACAGCGGTAATAGTAGTAGTTGCACAAGTCGCGGGAAGGACGTAAAGGACGGCCGGTGTTCCCGAGCGGAAATCATAACACCTGTGATCCAGAGAAGCGTCTTTAACGAACAAAAACGTGAACGTGAGATAATTGCTTCGTTTTAAAGAAATGGCTCCCGATGAGTTTGACGACAGCATCTACCGGTCCAAACGACAACGTTTACAAATTTTTTATAACGGTACGTTGGTGTTTTGGTTGCCATATCATCTTGGGCCTGTGGAGTCGACCTACACCTATGATCCCGGTTGCCTGTTTCGAAAGGGGTCGGTGCCTCGTAACGACCACCGGAAACTGTCCGGTGCTCACTCTCCGAGTTTTGTTCTTCATCCACCCGGATCCTCTCCCTCATCCCCCCAACCAACCGAAGAGGAAGAGGGAGAGGGACGCCCGTTTTCTTCCTTTTGCTTTAAAAGACGAAGACAAGAACTGGATGGCGATGATGGTGATGATGACGACGATGATGATAATGAAAAGGAAGAAGAAGAAGAAGAAAAAGAAGAAGAAGAAGACAGAGGTGCCGTCAACCGACCCTTTCGACTTATTTACAAATTCAAGCACGCCGATACGTTAAATTTCGTCGAAAATGCAATAGGCGATTTCTTAAACTTTTACAAAGCTAAAATAACCGACAACATCGCCATTCATCGGCCTTATAGTCTTGTCTTAGTAGGAGGAGGAGGAGGAGGAGGAGGAATAGAAAAAGAAGAAGAAGAAGAAGAAGAAGAAGAAGAAGTCGCAAAACCAAACGACAAGGAGACACACCGCGTTGCTGCCTATATTCGTTACCGGATACGGCCGTCTAAGGAGACGACCCATTTAATTCAGTACTCATGGACACGTGGAACTAACGTGTATTACAGAGCAAACCATCGTTTACGACGATAAATCCAGCAGCACGGCACGTAAAGAGGTAGCTTCGTAGATGGAGGTGTAAGCCACAAACGTGGCGCACATGAGCGCTATCATGAGATCGTCGGGTCTGGGTGTTATAATCTGACGACCCAGCTTTCTGTTGGTTGTTTTGACGATCGCCGTTTTCATGAGTTGCTCGTAGAGCTTCACGAGCATTTTGTTGGAATCTGTAAGAGACGGAATAGAAATAAACGAATGGTGTTCGTCGTTGAATAACATTTGTTTGAATTCGTCTAAAAAGATGTCTGTATCTGCGATGTGTTTGCTAGCTGCCAACCTTTTCTTCTGTCTGGTCGTCGCTGCTCCTTCTCCCTCTTCGATATCCTCAACTCCGTGGTTGCCGGTTGTGCCGGTTGTGCCGGTGCAGCCGTTTTCCTCTCTTTCCATTACGACGTGTCTGGGAAGCGAGTTGCCTACCTTGGTAAAAGCTTCATGAGATTGTGCGTGGAGGGCTTTACCTATGTCTTCTCCGATTTGGTCGACCGCTGTTGCTTCGGGTTCGTGGATCGCCAAATCTCGATCGACGTAATGGAAGGCTGTCTGTAATTTCGTGGCCAACAGCAATCTTTTGGTAGAAAGAAGGTTACACAAAGTCAGATACCCTTTGACTTTATTCGTGTCGTCCAGAATATAGCCTTTGATCGCACGTTGCATATTGCACGTTTCCATAAGATGCCTGGACACGGTAGGGAGGTGGACATCGGAAAGTAGGTGATAACGGGAGTACATGTCATAGGTATTGCCGAAGATGTGCGACTGGATACATTTTGCCATAGAAGAAGAGGAAGGGGAGGAAGCAGATCGGTATCTTTTGACGAACTCGTTGTAGGCAGCACCATTCATATTGGAATAATACAAGACATTGGCTTTAGGATTGGTTTTCTTCAAGATATCGCACAGACGGAAGTAGGTGTTCATGGGTAGGATTTCGACATGATTTCCTTCCACGATCACGACGTGTTGAACGCCTTCGATGTACGGATGAAGTTTATACACGTTTTGAATATGTGAATGTAAAGATTTGATGTTGATATCCGGGTCGGGACGAGGTAAGGGAATCTGCTCTAGTCCAAGCACCACGAAATAATAATCTTTGATTTTGAACAATGCCTCATGCCCGCCATCTCCTCCGCCCCTGCCGTCGTCTTCACCGTCCGCACCATGAACCAATGGATCGGTGAAGAATACCGTGGCCACGGTGACCAATGCTAAACAATGATTCACACAAAATGAAGGATCCATGTATGTGTGGACACGTTTAATGACGTGTCCAACATCCGGTCTAATCTGAATTCTCTTTCTCATGAAGTCGCACATCATCCTAAAGTTTAACGGCGTCTGCAGCACCGTGTTCTTCAGCTTGGAAGAAGAGGCGGAGTTTGATCGGGTAAAGTCCAACTCGCCCACTCCCTGTAGCTCCTTTTGGCCCAATTTGTCGGCGACAGCCGACAGGACCATATGCACGTCCAGATCAGCTAGCGTGTGAGGTGGTAAAAAGTGAGCGTAGTGAGGGCAAGAAATGGTGTGCGAAAAATTGACGTTGTAGATATTAACGTTGTTGAGACAATACGGGCAGGTTAGAAAGGTCTCGATGGTGCTAAAGATCCTTTTGTTATTTGGGTTGTTATTTTTATGCAGGTAAGTCCACTTGTCCCAAAACAAATTCTTTTTCTTCAGGGACTTTGTGCTGGCCACCAGAATGTGGCATTTCTGACTGCTGGCCAGGGGAATAGCTGCCACAATAGCCGCTTGCCTGGCAGCAGCACACTCGTCGAAAATAACGAAGGAGGGATCTTGACCCCTCATGGCATTCCCACTGGTGACGATACACAGGCATTTACCATCCGCCTTCTCCGAATCCGTACCCGGTGACGCGATGGAATAACCGGACCAATTTTCTTGCCATTTGTAACTGAAGTTTAAAGAATGACTAGAGTAATGTCCGCCCGGATAGATGAAATAATTCGGACGAACGTGCCTGTTGCGTTCGACCAGTTCATCGAGAAACTGTTCGTAGAGATTTTTGACGCCGCTTTCGGCGGTCGATTTGACGTGAGCAATCATGAGAAGATCTTTCGGAGAAAATCGATACTGAACGGCAGCAGCGATAGCTGCCATAATGACGGTCTTGCCGCTGCGTCGTGGCATACTGAGTTTCGTGAAACGGGCATTGTAAGCATCTGCCAATTGCGCATAAATGCCGTTGGATTCGGAGGGATTATCGACCGCCGCCACTCGAACACTGCCGATATCTAGACCCTTGCCTAACACGTAATATGCGTTTTCGCCTTGCAAAATACTGCTACTGTGCGTGCAAGCGATCGAGACGAGGGTCGAATAAATGGTCTGAAGCTGAGCATATTCAAACCGCCGGTTTCTGACTTTGAACAGGGTCACGATATCGTCGTGCGCCAATTTCACGGCATTGCACAACCAGGCAGTATGGGCTTGATCCTTGGAGTCGTAAATCTTACATTTGTTATTCAGTTTGTAGTCGGCTCGAAGACACGTTTGGATGGACCTCAACACAGCGTGTTCGCCATCTTTGAAATGCGCGCTACTTTGTGTAATGTCGTTGCAAGCCTGGTCGTATTTTCTTTTGTTACGATGTCCCGACCTGGTTAGATGGTCGGTATCCCACTCCATCCTCCACCACCAATCCCGTCCGTCACCCCGTCGCTACTTTTTAAATACAATGTTCGCAAGAAGAGCAAGACTTCAAGAAAGACGAACCCGTCGACCATCTACAGCTGTCCTCGCCGCTGCCTTCGCCACGACCACCACCACCCCCACCACCGTGAATGGTAAGCGTTCTTTTCAGTCCCATGTAGTACTGCAATTTGTGCAAGGAGCGGATCAGTTGGTCCACCTCGTGTTGAAAGTCAAGACCATGATGTACGTGAACATTGCGACATTCGGCCTCTCCCCCTGCTCCTTCTTTTCTTCTTTCTTCGACGGTCAAACCCCACTTTTCACTTTTTTTCTTCCTATAGATAAAAATATGACCGATGAAATAGATATCGGAATCGGGTTTCATAAGATACTGTCCATTTTCGCGAACAACGCGGACGACGGGTTGGTCGGTGGAAGTCTCTGCAAACGTCAGATTCGTGCGGGCAGCGGTCAGGTTTGTTGTGGCTTCAAGATACGCGTAACACAGCAGAGGATTAAAACGATACACACTCTCTACGAACCAGGCAGCATCTGCATGATGTTTGAAAAATTGACTGGTGTAATAGCATAAAAGTAAAATGGGAGACGTACAGGAATCACCCGGACAGTGGAAGTAAAGCCTGTCTATCAGAAATACAGTATCGAAGTTGCTTCTACAAATACGCCTTTGTCCGTCTTCGGTGTCGACGTCGTCTTCGTCATCCTCTCTTTCTTCAGCGAAAACGCTGAAGGATTCGATGCGCAGTTCCGACCATGCCATCATGCTTCCAGTGGCTGCGGGGAAAATGTGACTTCGAGCGAGGGGGAAATAGGGAAGTCATCGAGCGGACGCGGGGAGGAGTGACCAGCGGGCAGCCCGAGTCACTGCTCTTGTTGTATACTGTCCAAGTTTTCCATCCAAGACACGCAGACGTTTGCAATTTCGTTTTCTTTCATTTTGTATCGTTTTAATGGAGAAAGAGCCGTACCCGCGGAATGTTATTCTTACTCTTACTAGCTTGATTTGTTTCCACCTAGTGCTTAAAAATTGCGGTTCAATCGTAGAGAATCGCTTTCGTGGCCGTCGTTGTTCTTGTCCATCATGCTGCCGCCGACCGTATATTCGGTGACTCGCCTTTCAAAAAAATTGCTTTTCCCCGACAGAGACATGTTAAGCATGTAATCAAACGGGCACGACACCGTGTAATGGGGCCGTTCGCCGAGTTTGATCAAAACCTGATCGGCCACGTACTGTATGTACCTTTTCATCAACGCAAAGTTCAAGCCGGGTAAGGGGTGGCGGAGCGCATCTTTCCAGAATTCCAGTTCCGTCTCCACAGCGTCCGTGATGATGGAGAGGATACGCCCGCGTGACAGTTTGTTCTTCCAAAAGTGTCTGTACAGAAAGCATCCGAAATCGCAGTGCAGGCTCTCGTCTCTCTGAATGTATTCGTTCGATGTCATAAGACCGCCGCTCAACAACCCCCTGTTACGAAAATAAAAGATAGCCGCAAACGCGCCCATGAAAAATATTCCCTCTACGGCGGCATAAGCTACGAGCAGTTCGCCCAAGTCCCTGCCGCCCTCGGGCTTATCGGCATACTTCAACGCCCATTGAGCCTTCTTGGCGATGCTATCGGAGTTGTCTACGGCGGTCAACAATCGTTGTCGTTCTTCGTCGTCCTTGATGAACGCGTAAATTAAATTCGTGTAAGTACGAGCATGAATATCTTCCATGGTCTGTTGGATAGCGTAGAACATGCTGGCGGTTCTCAAATTGACCATTCTTCTCAAGTTTTCATCCAGGTTGTAAATAACAATACCGTCCGCTACAGCAAAAAAGGCCAATATGGTTTTTAAGAGATGCTTGGCGGCCGGCTCCAACCTTTCCCAATCTCGAAGATCTTTTTCGGTTACTTCCACGTGTTCCGGTATCCAATACGAGGCCGTATGTTTGAGGTAAAACTCCCATAACTTGGCCTCTAGCGGGTCCGTAGGTTTGGTAATGAGGAATCTGGATGCCAAGTTGGCAGGTGGTGAAGATGCCTGTAAGAGGGGTTCTTTATGTTCTGGGTCGGTACTTGAGGACCCGGTAGGGTGGGAAGAGAGGGAGGAGGAGGAGGAGGAGGAGGAGGATGAAAAAGAGGAAGACATCGCGGGAACATTGTGAGGGACGGAACGCTAGCGAGAGGGTTTTATACACAACGCCTTAACTAACTTTCACGCGTCACTTCTACCACAATGAAAGAGGAGGAAGGAAAAGTGCGGCTCCCGGTTGTGCATTTTTACCAGAAGTAGAAGTAGACAATTCTTACTCCTCCTCCTCCTCCTCCTCTTCATCCTAACCGACAACAACTAGTTTTCATCTACCCTTAACGGGCAAGGAGGAGTGAGGTTGCAATGATTGTCGAACATCTTCTCCAGGCTGTGCATTTGTGCCAGAGGTAGAAGCAGACCATTCCTCCTCCTCCTCATCCTAACCAACAAGAACTACTCTCCTTCCTTTTTTGCTAAACCATCATACCGCAGCCAGCTGGTCGGCTAGTGTGAATGTAGCAGTGACACTTGAGTGTGTTTATAACTGATGTGTATAGAGGGGAAGAGGGGCGACGTTGATTCTACGTTGGAGCCAGCATCGTGGAAGGACGAGTAATATCCAATCCTCCTCCTCCTCTTCATGCTAACCGACAAGTACTACTTTTCATCAACCCGCACCGAGCAAGGAGGAGTGAGGTGCAATGTTTGTCGAACAGCATTTGTGCCAGAAATAGAAGTAGACAATTCCTCCTTCTCCTCCTCATCCTAACCGACAAGTACTACTTTTCATCAACACGCAACGAGCAAGGAGGAGTGTGGTGCAATGTTTGTCGAATAGCATTTGTGCCAGAAGTAGACAATTCCTCCTCCTCCTCTTCATCCTAACCAACAAGAACATCGAGCAAGGAGGAGTGAGGTGCAATGTTTGTCGAACATCTTCTCCCTGTTGTGCATTTGTGCCAGAAGTAGAAGTAGACAAGTCCTACTCCTCCTCCTCCTTTCCTTAAAAAAAACCCAAACCGACAAGAACTACGCTTCATCCTTTTTCTTTGCTAAACCATCATACTGCAGCCGGCTGGTCGGCTGGTCGGCTGGTGAGAATGTAGCAGTGACACTTGAGTGTGTTTATAACTGATGTGTATAGAGGGGAAGACGGGGCGACGTTGATTCTACGTTGGAACCAGCATCGTGGAAGGACAAGTAATATCCAATCCTCCTCCTCCTCTTCATGCTAACCAACAAGTACTACTTTTCATCAACCCGCAACGAGCAAGGAGGAGTGAGGTGCAATGTTTGTCGAACATCTTCTCCCTGTTGTGCCAGAAGTAGAAGTAGACAATTCCTCCTCCTCCTCCTCGTCCTAACCGACAAGTACTACTTTTCATCAACCCGCAACGAGCAAGGAGGAGTGAGGTGCAATGTTTGTCGAACATCTTCTCCCTGTTGTGCCAGAAGTAGAAGTAGACAATTCCTCCTCCTCCTCCTCGTCCTAACCGACAAGTACTACTTTTCATCAACCCGCAACGAGCAAGGAGTGAGGTGCAATGTTTGTCGAACAGCATTTGTGCCAGAAGTAGACAATTCCTCCTCCTCCTCCTCTCCTTTAAAAAAACAGCTATTAGCCGAGAAGGGCTATCCATCCCATGTATGGTGAATAAATCAAATCAAATCCTACCCAACAAGATCTCCTTTTTCCCTAAGCCATCATACCTCATCCATACCTCATACAATCAATCCTCCTCCTCCTCTTCATCCTAACCGACACGAGCTAGTTTTCATCTACCCTCAACGAGCAAGGAAGAGTAAGTTGCAATGTTGGTCGAACATCTACTCCCCAGGCTGTGCATTTTTGCCAGAAGTAGAAGTAGACAATTCTTATTCTTCTTCCTCCTCCTCATCCCAACCAACAAGAACTACGCTTCATCCTTTTTCTTTGCTAAACAATCATACTGCAGCCAGCTGGTCGGCTAGTGAGAAGATTGTAGCAGTAAGGGGTGAGTGTGTTTCATAACTGATGTGTAGAGGGGAAGACGGGGCGACGTTCATTCTACGTTGGAGCCAGCACCGTGGAAGGACGAGTAATATTCCATCCTTTTCCTCCTCTTCATCCTAACCGACACGAGCTAGTTTTCATCTACCCTCAACGAGCAAGGAAGAGTAAGTTGCAATGTTGGTCGAACATCCTACTCCCGAGGTTGTGCATTTGTGCCAGAAGTAGAAGTAGACAAGTCCTACTCCTCCTCCTCTCCTTTAAAAAAAACCCCAGCTATTAGCCGAGAAGGGCTATCCATCCCATGTATGGTGAATAAATCAAAACGAATCCTACCCAACAAGATCTCCTTTTTCCCTAAACCATCATACCTCCTCCATACCTCATACAAGCAATCCTCCTCCTCCTCCTCCTCTTCATCCTAACCGACAAGAACTACTTTTCATCAACCCTTAACGGGCAAGGAGGAGTGAGGTTGCAATGTTTGTCGAACATCTTCTCCAGGCTGTGCTTTTGTGCCAGAAGTAGAAGTAGACAATTCGTCGTCCTCCTCCTCCTCATCCTTACCGACAAGTACTATTTTTATCAACCCGCAACGAGCAAGGAGGAGTGTGGTGCAATGTTTGTCGAACATCTTCTCCCTCCTTACCGACAAGTACTATTTTTCATCAACCCGCAACGAGCAAGAAGGAGGTGCAATGTTTGTCGAACATCTTCTTCCTGTTGTGCATTTGTGCCAGAAGTAGAAGTAGACAAGTCCTACTCCTCCTCCTCCTCTCATTTAAAAAAAAGCAGCTATTAGCCGAGAAGGGCTATCCATCTCATGTATGGTGAATAAATCAAAACGAATCTTACCCAACAAGATCTCCTTTTTCCCTAAACCATCATACCTCCTCCATACCTCATACAATCAATCCTCCTCCTCCTCCTCTTCATCCTAACCGACAAGAACTACTTTTCATCAACCCTTAACGGGCAAGGAGGAGGAGGGTGCAATGTTTGTCGAACATCTTCTCCAGGCTGTGCATTTGTGCCAGAAGTAGAAGTAGACAATTCTTCTTCCTCCTCCTCCTCCTCATCCCAACCAACAAGAACTACGCTTCATCCTTTTTCTTTGCTAAACAATCATACTGCAGCCAGCCGGTCGGCTAGTAAGAAGAATATAACAGTGACGGGTGAGTGTGTTTCAAAACTGATTTGTAGAGGGGGAAGACGGGGCGACGTTCATTCTTCGTTGGAGCCAGCATCGTGGAAGGACGAGTAATGTCCAATCCTCCTCCTCCTCTTCATGCTAACCAACAAGTACTACTTTTCATCAACCCGCAACGAGCAAGAAGGAGTGAGGTGCAATGTTTGTCGAAGATCTTCTCCCTGTTGTGCCAGAAGTAGAAGTAGACAATTCCTCCTCCTCCTCCTCCTCATCCTAACCGACAAGTACTACTTTTCATCAACCCGCAACGAGCAAGGAGGAGTGTGGTGCAATGTTTGTCGAACAGCATTTGTGCCAGAAGTAGACAATTCCTCCTCCTCCTCTTCATCCTAACCAACAAGAACATCGAGCAAGGAGGAGTGAGGTGCAATGTTTGTCGAACATCTTCTCCAGGCTGTGCTTTTGTGGCAGAAGTAGAAGTAGACAATTCTTCCTCCTCCTCCTCCTCCTCCTCATCCCAACCAACAAGAACTACGTTTCATCCTTTTTCTTTCCTAAAAAATCATACTGCAGCCAGCTGGTCGGCTAGTGAGAAGAATGTAGCAGTGACACTTGAGTGCGTTTAATAACTGATGTGTAGAGGGGGAAGACGGGGCGACGTTGATTCTACGTTGGAGCCAGCATCGTGGGAGGACGAGTAATATCCAATCCTCCTCCTCCTCTTCATGCTAACCAACAACAACATCGAGCAAGGAAGTGTGAGGTGCAATGTTTGTCGAACATCTTCCTCCCGGTTGTGCATTTGTGCCAGAAGTAGAAGTAGACAATTCCTCCTCCTCCTCCTCCTCTCCTTTAAAAAAAAACCAGCTATTAGCTGAGAAGGGCTATCCATCCCATGTATGGTGAATAACTCAAAACAAATCCTACCCAACAAGATCTACTTTTTCCCTAAACCATCATACCATCATACCTTCTCCAGGCTGTGCTTTTGTGCCAGAAGTAGAAGTAGACAATTCTTCCTCCTCCTCCTCCTCATCCCAACCAACAAGAACTACGCTCCTTCCTTTTTCTTTGCTAAACCATCATACTGCAGCCGGCTGGTCGGCTGGTCGGCTGGTGAGAATGTAGCAGTGACATTTGAGTGTGTTTATAACTGATGTGTATAGAGGGGAAGACAGGACGACGTTCATTCTACGTTGGAGCCAGCATCGTGGAAGGACGAGTAATGTCTAATTCTCCTCCTCCTCTTCATGCTAACCAACAAGTACTACTTTTCATCAACCCGCAACGAGCAAGAAGGAGTGAGGTGCAATGTTTGTCGAACATCTTCTCCCTGTTGTGCCAGAAGTAGAAGTAGACAATTCCTCCTCCTCCTCCTCCTCATCCTAACCGACAAGTACTACTTTTCATCAACCCGCAACGAGCAAGGAGGAGTGTGGTGCAATGTTTGTCGAACAGCATTTGTGCCAGAAGTAGACAATTCCTCCTCCTCCTC
>JAPZVO010000518.1:16063-34705 GCA_029962745.1 Echinometra lucunter | reverse complement strand
TAGAAAATTCGACCTTCATATAATTCATAGCGTTCATTCTCACTTAGAACTGTATGTGCGTCGCTTGCATGAAACTAATTGTATAGATTATCTAGACTAGACATAGACGGCGTTGCCGTGCCTGCGAGTATGAGACCATTTATGGGGTTTACCCTGAAACAAACAAACAAATCTATAATATATATGTGCATGGTTTACCCATAAGGTTTTACCCTATAAGGTTTTACACTTAAATAGAGTTCACTGGCGGCAGAGTAGCAAAATCTCGATCTCAGTGGCAGATCGAAGATGCGCCTCCTCTGTATTTTGAAAATCCCTCATGATCATCCTTTTAATAGGCTCAGCCTGCTCCCTCACCGTAGTTCCCCTTTTATGGGGTCCCTCACCGTAGTTACCCTTTTCCCTCCTCGATCCTCCTCCTACTCCTGGTTCTCCTCCTTTCTTTCTTTCTCTCTCTCTTTCTTTCTTTCTCTCCTCCTCCTTTCTCCTTTCTTCTTCTTTTCCTCTTCTTCTCCTTCTTCTTCTTTTTTTAAAATCGTTAATCGACAGAGAAATTTTTACGTTAGGGTCTTCAACGCTATATCGTGTATTTCAGTCATGTCATATGTTGCAACATGACTTAGGCCTGGCGAATTAGGTTTCTTTGGTCATGGGGTGTTTCATAAAGCTGTTCGTAAATTTTCGAACGACTTTACGCGAACGCACGACTGGCAATACCTTCTTGTGCTACATGTAAGCACCCACGAACAGGTTCCAGTGGATCGTAAAGTCGTTCGTAACTTACTAACAGCTTTATGAAACACCCCCTGGTTTACATAAATCCCCCCCCCCCCCCATGGTAAAAATCCAAGATATGTTCCAGTCGTTCGCACAGTCGATCGTAATTTACGAATAACTTTATGAAACACCCCCCGATCCTGTCTCCTGCCCCCTCCTGCCCCTCTCCTGCATGCATTTAATTGCATATAGGAGATTATCAGTGCAGCATGCTGATGATGCAGGGGGGCGGAGCACCATGTCATGAAAGTTGTCATATCAGCATCTACACTATGTAATAATCGTCAGAGTGACAGAGATCGACAACTTTCATGAAACGGTGCCCCGGCCCTAGGCCCTGCATCATCAGTGCTTCTCAGCCAATGAAAACCAATGATGAAGGCTAGGCCAGGTGCAGGGGATGCTCCCCGGTGATGCTTTAGTTTCCATGCCCAAGTTTAAGACTTAATTCCATCCATCAGCGTCATATAATACCGGATGCGCATTGGCGCTTAAGCACGACTTAAGTCAAACTTAATTCTTATTGTGAAACACCCTCCTGGTTTGGTGTACTTTTTTTTTCTCTCTCGTACATAACTATGAACTTTTATTATACTGTATGAGTACCAACTTGGGTGTTTTGTTTGAGCAAGTGTATGATTAAATGTTAGCATATTGTTAACATGTTTCGTGTTCACACGGCTAAAATTCATGATGTGGAAAGCTAATTAAGTAATCAGCTTTAAAGAAAGTTTGTGTCAACATGGAACTATACGATAATCCTAATAGTGTCTCAAACCAATTTCCTTAAAGAGAAAACTATGAAAAACAAAAGGTTAAGAAACAAAATACATAAAAATGAATTTTTATACCAAGTAAACTTGCTAAAAATATTACAAAGCATGTCTTAATAAAAAAGAAATAATACTGTTGGGGGGGGGGGAGTTAGGTGGTGACTCAATATTTCTATAACATTTCTATAATAACTGATTTCATTATTTTTCTTATAAGTTAAATATGATTCAGGCTTATATCAAGTTATTGAAAAAAAATCTAAATATGAAAATATAAATGTTAAATGTTTTGGCCATGAAATCAGAATACAACAGTATGGCAAAAAGAGAAAAAAATAATTGTACAAACTGCCCCTTTTAAGGTTATGTGGATTGTGTAGAAAGAGAGGCTGAGGCACACTTGAGAAAGTTGCTCTTCATTGTACATTGTATTATAAGGTGGCAATAATGAATGGCGGATCCAGGCAATGTGCACATTTGAAAAAATATGATTTGGAAGAACTTGCTATTTTGTGTTCCGTATGTCTCTTCACACCAATGCACTTTCCTATAACGCCTTTTATTCACATCAAGTTTCGTCAGATTATGATGAATTTGCTTGAATGTTCATGTTGCTTCACACATAAAAACTTTCACACATCGCACCCAATAAGATAAACTTTGAAAGATGAATATGCATGTAAGTTTCAACTTCTGTTTATTACCTTATACTGCAAACATATGCATTGTACGAGTCATTCCTTTCTATTCTGATAAACAGAAATAATCAGCAGATCATTTTTCATGGAATCAAGGTTCATTAAAGTCATTCAGTGGTGGGCTTTCATGGGGAGTGGATCCCAATTTGCTGACACCAGACTTTGTCAAAAGCACTGGAAACACCTGTAAAAGAGTTTACATCTCTGGAGCACAGCGAAAAAGCTACCCACCATAAACATTCTTTCCGCTTGCTTCAGACATTTCTGGGCCAGGTAATTGAGTGATACTTAACCTATAGTGATGGACAACACTGTTACTGGTTAAGCACCCATGGTATGAAATTCCACATGAAAGCCCATGACTGAGGCGATCTTTGAGTTACCAAGACAACAAATTGAAACAAAAATTAGAATAGATCATAGAGCTCCACAGAAATGAAAAAATGTAAACCATTTCATTTCTTTCAATGAACATGTAAAAAGGGGGAAAACATGAACATACATGTAGGAAGATCATTAAAACAATCATCAAGCAATGTGAAATAAGCTGAAAGAAAAACACCCCACACAACCCTGTATGCAGTTCTGAAACAAACATTACAGCTTAAAACAAGTACATGTAGGTTGGTGATTTAAGGATTTGAGAGGAACATCTTAATGCATTTCTTTTATTTGATATGGGATTCCAAACAACTGGTATACAAAATCAAAATAAATGCTCTCAACATCAATTTTTGAAAATGATTCTATAATAAGGCACATGAGTTTTTAGAGCTGGAATAGTGCACAGACTAGGTGGGAGGCCCTAGCCACATGCTCATGTGAATGTATTTGTTGATTGACTGAAGGACTGACTGATTAGCTGATGTTGCTTGGCCTGCATGACTTCATGCTGGTATTCTTTTTCTGCATGATATCCAAAATATGCCAGCTTTCATGGTAAGAACTATAATCATTAAAAAACAACCCGCAAAGTATGCTATTGGTCACTCAAGCATGACATGTTAATGTCATGTTTGTGGGATCGGATCTTAGATGAGGAGTCGTTAAATGATGCGAAAGGTACAAGTTGTATTTCCAGTTCAAACTCAAAGTATTTATTTGACAAAGTTCAAAAACTCTCAATCTCTTGATACAGTTATATTCAGTAGGGTTGAAGATTACAGAAATATATTGTGTTTGTCTGTCGATGGTCTAAAGTCAAGTCTTTTCGATAAGAGAAACTCTACTCTCAGGAAAGTTTTTGGGAGTAAAAAGGTATTGGATTAGTGACTTCTGATTGGTCTATAGTTAACCGTCTATCATGATTGCTATGGTATTATGGGGAGTGGTAATGAAGAGTGTAGGTGACTGGGGCTGGTCCTATGAGTCATCGTTCTTAGAACTTGGGTTCCTTGAAGTTAACTCTGGGGTGGTCATAACATGTGGTCAGTGTTTGGGAGTAAGATGATAATGGGAAGATGATAACGGGAGTGGGGGAAAGGTGAATGACTGAAAGGGTGACAGGAAGTAATATTGCATGGACATACTTAAAGTACTACATAACATTCATTTCCAACTGTTCACTTTTTTTCTGGGATGCACTGTAGTGTCATGTACCTAGGCACCATATATCATTACAATTTGCAGACAACAGTTTGTCTGCAAAACTATATCAAATAGAGTGTCTCACTGCTCATTGTTGGAATACTCCCCAGGGAGTGGAGGTTGCGCATACTCCGTATGCGGGCAAGCCAGAATCCGATGATCGGGGTAATAATATACCTGCAAAGCGGTTAGAGATGTCATTCTGATGTGATAAGTGCTTTATAAAAGCGGAATATTAATATCAACATTCTGCAAAAAAAAATGCACTGAAATATGAATTTTCCATTCATTTTGTACATGCTGCACCGCTTCTGGCACCACCCCTGTCCTGCTTCCAAATATAAATAGCTGTAATTAAGATTACAGCTTTAATACAATACCAAATCATTATGGGAGTCTCAATGGCTATAACGATGAAGAAATACTTCAGTTTGAAAGCACAAAATGTAACGGCACCATGCTTTTTGGGAGGTGAGTTCATGACACACGACCATAGTAATTGTTACTGCGATAATCATAATAAAGCAAAATAAAGACCTGTTGGTAAGACTCTTAACTGCGACCAGTAATGATTTATGGTGTCTAGGTACATGACACTACAGTGCATCCCAGAAAAAAGTGAACAGTTGGAAAAATAAAAGCATTTCAAAATATTTTCAGGGAATTTTCATACCGATGGAAAGCCCAAAGACTCTTTTATCAAATCCTACCAAAAAATCTCAAAATAATTCATGCTTGAGTGAGCAAAAAGAAAAAAAATTTGTAAAAGGGTGTAAAATCCAGACTTGACAAGAATAAGCATGTGATAAATGTTGCCTGGCATTCCATATCCCCTCCTCCTTCAGACAGGATTCCTTTCCTTTGTGGCTCTGTCAGTGAAGGCATCACAGTGTATCTCCCAGTAGGCTGTGCATCAAATGGGGAAGACATGGGAAAGGGAACTTGCATTACCAATGTCCATAGCAGACCACTTCTGATGTGGTTAGTAAATATAAAAAGAAACTTTACACATGAGTGAACATATCCGTTTTTCTCTTCCTAGGTACACAAGTAGAATAGCAAACCTGGTCACTTTGCCATCCATGTGTAAATGTCCATCCACTAAATGGGAGCAAATGGTTAAACTTACACAATGTAAAGTCATTTAATAATGAGCCTTTGCTCTCTCAACCTTTTTCAAGCTCTACCCCCTGAAAAATAGGATAAAAAAGAAGCTTCTGTAAAGTCCAAAGTTTAAATGACATCTAGAGTAGTCATAAGAGTGACTAAATGCCCCAAATTTGATTTTTAACCAGGGGAGATACGTCTCATTGAGGCCTGCACATCATATGCGTTAGTCATTTTCCAAAAAGCACCGTAAACAGGGATTAAAGTAAGACGGACATAATGTACTACATCTCTGATTTATATACACTTAATTAACAGGGATTTAATGCAAAGGATTGTATCATTCTCTCTTAATTCAGTAACGTTTTCCCGCATTTTTCTGATTTTGATACCCTGTATTCCGATTGTACCTGTTTTTCATACCCTTAACTGGATCCCCTGCTTCCCCGCCCAGTGCTAAAAAAACAACCTTTTATCTATGTTTTGTTCACGAGGATGATGTACAGGCTTCAATGAGACATATCCCCCTAGATTTTTAATCAATTTTTAAGGGTATGCTCTTGAAAACAGTGTGTCCCTGGAATTGCAGTGCGCTTAATTCCATAGGCTACACAGCCACAGGCGACAATCCGAGGGGGGGGGGGGTGGGGTTTGCGGACAGACGGGGTGGACATGTTTCCCCCCCCCCCAACTTTAGACCAACCGTTTAAATATTTTATAGGCCAAGAATGCATTTTGATGGCAAAAATTGCAGGAAAAGACCTGAAGTCAAAATCGATAGCACGGAATAGCAATCGTGATCACAAGAGCAGAAAAAAGATGACATTTGTAAATATTTGTGAATTTCAAGGAGTACTTTCAAGCTTTTGTGAGAACAAAACATTTTGTTACGCTATTGCCACTTAAATGACCTGTTTTTGTGAGCATCATCATGCAGAGATGAGTTTTATTACAATGCCAAGTAGTCCGGGTCATAAGTGAGACTGTGAGAGAGTTGCTTCCCGGAGAAAGGGAAATTCTCATGTGTTTTTTTTTTCTAGACCAGTTTTTCATGCCGAACAAGAATATCTCAGGTGAACAGGATGTATTCTGAGAACTTTTCTGTGAGGGCGCTTTTTTCAAAATGGCCCACAAAATCCCATACAAAGTGTGTCTATGGTTCAAATACGAAAATATGGGGCAATTATAAAAACTTTTTTCAATAGATTAAACAAAAAAGTATCTATGTGGCATGGCACTTTTGGCATTTGTTTTGATTAGAGTTATACATAAAGAAGCTTTGATTGTATTTCAGAATCTATAGAGGTCCAGAATGAAGGCTTTTCAAAATGGCCACCAAATTCCAATGTAATATCATTTGCTAGTCTATCTAACAATACTATGAAGGAGATAGATTTGTCCAGATTTGAATTAGTTTTGTTTACATATGTGCAACAATACTGTGACTGACAAAAAGAGAAGCCATCAATAAGGCCGCTTTTCAAAATGGCAACTAAATTTTGGATAATGACATGAAAATGAATCAGCAAACAAAAATACATTGAAATATTGATATATTTTCTTTATGGAACTGTTCATAATTATTAGAGGATTGTCAGTAGTGTAGTTTTCACATTCACAATGCCCATCAAAACTGCAATAAGATCTTAATTGAAGGTCAACACCATGACTTGTTGACTTTTTCTGTTTCTAATAAAATAATACTGACAGAAGTACAGTTTCAACACTTTATACTTTTCCAATTGCTCCAAATAATTGTTACTTTATAGAATACTCAACAATACATGAAAAGACCCCTCACCAAGAAAAATGTTGTAAGATATGTTCAGAAATTAAGGTGCATGTAATTTGTAACTTTCGCTGTTATGTCACAAAGATTTTCAAGCTCTACCAAAACACTACAAGTTTGAGGGGGTATGACAAGTTTATAAAACTGCCCTTTTCATTCTCATTTCTTTGTTTTTGTTCATTTTGTTGTTGATTCCTTGCACAGAAATACATGTATTGCTATCTTCATCAAAGATTGCATAATGTTGTTTAAATTTGTATACCGTATTGTTCATTTTGTTTAAAAGCAAGAGATCCTTTCTTACTCTAATTTCATTAAAGTTTATTTCATGCAAGCCTGTGTCTTGACTAAACATGTCATATTCCTCTTACATCATAACCCTACAGTTGCTGTAGTTGGAAAACATTACACAGATCAAGTAGTTCTCAAGATTGTTACAGTTCAACTAGTTTTTCTTTTAATAGTTATTTATCCATAATTTAATGTCATAATACAACATACTTTTTTGGTTCCTCTTCTTTTCATGAAGGTTGTAAACAAAAATGAAACAAACAATATATTAATCAATTTCCTTCGGGCTTTAATGAGGATTTTCCATTCTTGTAATGTTTTACCAACTTGAATGAATTTGACTAAGATCTTTGATTTCTTGTTGTGAACCAAACGAACAATATATAAAACAACAATATGCAGTCTTTGATCAAGAGTTCAGGATGAGGGCAATAAAATCTACTTCAGGCAATAAATGTTTTATCTCCCTCAAGGCCAGTCTATATTATATTAAGGTATGAAGAGTGAGTATGTTACTGATACAACATACAAACCATTTCATGAACAGAAGCATCCTGCTCATTATCAGGGGCAGCACGTGTCAGGGCGAATTTTTCCTCCTGTAAAGAAGCTATTTGTTCCTGATAGTGCTTCAAGACATCTCTGTCCGTAGTTGTATTTCTTCTTCCCTGTATCTGTGGCTAAGTGTCCACAGGTCTCTACCATCTTCTTTTTTATCTCAAATGGAACTGCTGATGAAGAGGCACCATCTGCAAGAATCATCAAAGGAAAACAGGAAGACCTGAATAGGCAAAATTAGAAATTGCTTTTGAGCATTAGAGCCACATAACCAACAGTAAAATAACATTGAACAAAATGAATAAAAGAAGAATGTGACTGCTTCCACCATATGCCTCCACCTACATTCGATTAACTTTCATCGGTGAATCAAACTGTTCTTGAATTATGACAATAATAAACAGAATAAAAGGCCCAGGGAGATGGTCATGTCCTTTTACCTTTCACCTTGTGACCCTAAAATCTAATAAGATCATTTTCCGTCCCATATTCAGACATGACTCATGTTTGAAGTTGATTTGTCAAATGGCTGAGTACATTATCACAAGAAAGAGTCATTTTCATGTACATAATTTCTTTTTAAGGGGGAACGTTGAGTTTGTTAGTCTGAAAGTACATAGACCTCATTAAGTAACCTCTGTCTGCTGTGAAACACGTTCGTAGTCAATTGCTTTCCCTTGATTGCTGTCTTTAAAAAATTCACCCCCCCCAAAAAAAAATAAAAAAAAAAAAAAAAATAAAAAAATCCATCAGAGCTTGTGAATGCTTAAATTGTACTCAATGAATGATTGATAATGATGCTATGAATTCCTGGCAAAAAATCATAATTGACATCAGGTTTTTAAAAGTATTTCTTCTGAGGTCAATTTTTTAAAATGACGAGCAACTGATGATGTCCCAGGCATTCTGTGTATTTTCTGCGGCATGATTTGTGTAATTGAGAAAGGGAGGGCAAGAGAGGAGAGAATTCAATGGGAGAGTGATAGAGACAGGCAGGGTCATTTTATAAGAATGACAAGGAGAGGGAAATGAGAGGGGAGGGAGAGAAAGATGATGAGACAGTGAGAACTCACAGTGTACACTCAGTGGGTTTGCATAGAGATGCATGTAAATGTGCACACAGCACTATAAGTATTCTCAGGTAGTGGAATGTGAAAATTTTCACTCACACTTTCTGTCTGCTGAATTGACCCATTTTGCAATGTCTGTATTTAGGAAATTTGTAATTGCTGACCATGTCTATTTGCTTGGTGTCATTATGTCACCTCCACTCGCACATCAATATAAAAGTATAATCAATAAACAATTCAAATTTCCAAAAGAACAAGGAGTCTCCCCAACTACATACCTGATGTCTTTCATGTATATGACCTCTATGACCTGTGACCTATGACCTCATGAGCCCTAAAATCTAATCGATCATTTTCAATCCCATATGCATACATGACACCCAAGTTTGGAAGTTCATGACCTTTATGACATATGACCTTGTGTGAGACCCAAAATCTTAATCAGATCCTCATCTTCCCATATGCATACATGATTCAAGTTTGAAGTTGATCCATCAAATGGTTCTTAAGTAATCCATGAAGAGCATGCATGGAAACAAACAAAGTTCCATTCATATGGAGAATAAAAGCATTGAATGCCATTGCACTGAATTAATGAAAACGATATGGACGGACAACCTGAAAAAAATTAATGCCCTAGGCATCCACCTTTGGTGGGTAGAGGCATAATATAGTGTCAAAATTCTAAAAAGACAAGGGCAGTAAAGTAGTTTCACAAGCCAAGTGTTGGCGAGATCCATTCTATCAAAAGGGGCTATAAACAGATGAATTCAAGTTGTAAACAAAATATCCACAATACCAGCATGTCCATTTGTTTTCCTAACTCTTTGCTTGCTGAATTAATTTTAAGGGGAAAATAATGACAATTGTTCTATGCATATATGTATTTCCTTTAAAATCTACTTTCCTTAGAGCAGTATTAATGCTGATCATTATTCTATAGTTATCACCTAAGCTTACTAGCTGTGTTTTAGTTTTACTGGTCAGTTTTCACAGGCGCACATATCTTTCGCGAAGGATGAATGAATGTTAAAAAAAGGATGGCTAACTCTAGCAATTGCATTCACAGTGCTGAAAACGGGCCAAACTCATGCAGGGTTTCGGAAGCACCGTCCACTACTTAAAGGATGTGAGAAACATCTACAAGTCAGAGATTTCACCGATTTAAAAATGCTCCTGCATTCAAAAAGAATGATTGAAACAGTTTGATCCTCCACACAGGTTTGGTGAACTTTTGGAGTATAGAAAGGGATGGTGGATGTTGCCAATTTTTTCAACATTCCCATCCCAATACAAAATGTATGTATGCTTGTGATGAAATGACTATATAATCCATTAAAAGGAAATTTCTGTAAATCCTGTTTTGTTGGCTAATACTAATCATGATATTGATGATTTTTAAAAAGTAAGGTTGTTATCATTCTTCAGGCTGAAAATACCTTTGGATATCCCTTGAAAAGAGGGAAATTCCTTCAGTGTTTAGGGATTTTCCTGTAAGTTCTTATGCATGAAACTAATGCAATATGAAATGAGACAATGAAAATCCACGTAAATTGTTTTCCTATGACAGATATGTTGCAAATACAAAAACAGTATGAAAGCATCTAAGACAAAATAAATGTTACATCACATTTGACCCCGAGTTACCTGAGTGCCATAGAAAATTTCCAGAGATTGCATCTGCCAAACTCAAAGCTGTACCACCTGCCAATCTTGTCAGTAGCTCCTCAAGCTTGGCCTTTCCCTTTTCATTTTTCCTTCTCAGACGTACTCGTTGCTTACTGCTGTCTGTTAACAAGTAAAATGACAAAATAGTAATACATAGTATCACAGTAGTAATACTTTTTTGGAATGCATTGTATAGAATGATATTCATTTTCTACAGTATAAGCACAGTGCAATCAGTATCATTTTTATTGACCAAAACAATAAGAGGCCTTTCTTAAACTTATCTACATAGCCAACTATCTATAGAGCAGTGAGGGTTGTTAAAACAATCCTACTCTTTCTGGTAGAATTTAGTTTACTGAATGTACCTGCCAGAACACAAAATTGGTGGTAAGCTGTTAGTGTGATGATAATACAGTGGAACCTCATTATAAAGAACACTGTTATGACACAAATCTCGTTATAACAAGCTAATTTTGCCAGTCCCACTTCTTTGTATTTCATTGTTTTCTTGGCCCTGATATAACAAGATTTTGATATAAAGAGGTTAATTTCCTTGTGCAGGAGGAGTTTGTTAATGTTAAGGTTCGCCTGTTTTACACTTGACATTTTTCCCCTTCATATTTCTACACAAATGTAAAAGTCTGCAATAAAATTTATAATTCATAATGTCCGCAAAGGAAAACATTCTGACATAGCTCAATTGTCTTCAGGTGGCTTTTGTTGACGAAACGCTCATCACATAGATCAAAACTAGTTTGGGAAGGTAAAGCAGCTGCCATTCATATGGACGGATGGATAGTTCCTAACCTAAGCAGCCTTGCATCTGATGTGAGCCCAGCTATTGAGATACCAATATGATCATCAATGGGGATAATCTTCTTCTGATGAGATGATAGCTCAGACGAGCTCTCTGTAGTGGAACAAGACAGATACAGCCATTACTTAGATTAGTCAGCCCGTTAACTACTAAATTCTTATAATCCCATAGACTTAATACAAGGGCCACCTGGTTCCAATAGCCAATGGGTTAACAAAAAAACATCCTTTAGAAAAGATAGGATCAATGGAAGTACATGTAACTTCAAGGTGTAATATCTACATGTATACAATACCCTAGGATGTCAGGGACATTCATGTAAGTGATGCATGATATTCCATCTCATACATGTAAATATCCAATAAAGAAAAGAATACATTGGTAGCAGAATTACATGTACAGCAAAGGATTTAAGCTGGGAGATACACTGTACACTGAAGCACCTCGAGTACCAGGGTGTGATAAGGCAAACATAGGTATTTTTCTTAATAATAATCTAAATACATCGTATTTCTAAAACATATTGGCTGATAATGTCTTACAGGCACTATGAAAATATCCTTCCTGATGGCTTCGATTTTAGGAGGGGGTATAATCACTCCTTACCTTGAGAGCGACAAGGACAGCATGGGTCTTGGACTGAGACCTACTGTAGCAGAACCCTGCTTGACAGCCTCCGTGGCATACTCAATCCGATGGATCCTTCCCTGTGGACTCCATACTGTCACATCATTATCATATTGGTTACGAAACTGTACATAGACAAAATAATAAGGATAAAACTATTCTGAAATTTAGCACTTAATACATATCTCTAAGCGCTTTACAGAAATATTATTACCAAAGAGAAGAGGATTGATGGATCAAGTATGAATTCAATTACCATTCAAGCTAACAATACAAAAGAAAAGAAAAGTTAGAACAAAAGTAGTAATAAAAAAAGGACAAGAGTGAAAGGGGGGGGGGAGGGAACAGAAAAGGGGGTAGATAAATATTTCATTAAAAAAAAAAAATGTTTTAAAACGTTTTTAATGGAATTTTTTATGGCTCGTTGCTTTCAATCAGAATTTTTCCCCCGGGGGGGGGGGGGGGGGGGGGAATGTGTCTCATTGAGGCTTGTACATCATCCGAGTAAACAAAAATGAAGAAAAAGGGTCATTTTTCAGCACTGGGCAGGGAACCCCGGGATCCAATTTAGGGTATCAAAAAACAGCAAAAATCAGAAAAAAGGGTATCAAATTCAATAGTGTTGGAACCCGAAAAGGGGTACGAAATTTTATAGACCCTGACAACGAAATGAAAATATGACAAATCAATCGCTGTTATTGTGTGTATTTTGTGAAGAAAAGAAAAAAAAATACCTCTCTTTTAATGAGAACATTCTTTAATGTGTTCACAGCAGGTTTATTTTTTACTTGAAAAACAAGGAAAATTGTCTAGTTGAAGATATCTCTGCTTAGGGTATATAAAAACAATGCAAGATCTAAAATCCCCGTTAAGGGTCTAAAAATCTGAGATCATTCATGGGTTTCCCCATTTAGGGTATCAAAATCACCCCTACCTTAATCCCGTATAGGTTGCTTTTCAGAAAGTGATTATGTGGATGATGTACAGGCCTCAATGAAATACATCCCCCCAGGATTTTTCCCCCAAAATCTTTTGCAGTACCACTATGCTTAGTTGCTTACATTAGGCTATCGTATAGGACAGGTTATCGTTTAAGGTCTTAACACACCAGCCTAAACTCCTGGGCCCGTATTCAATAAACTACTTAAACATGCTATTTAAGAATTTTTAAAAAATCTTTTTGCTAAGAGAGAAATCTTAGCAAAATGAGGTATTCCATACAAGTACGTCAAGCTACGAATTTTTCCCTAGCTTTGCCTGTGGCCAAGGCCAGTGGGTGTACATGAACTCCCAATATCGGAGGCCCAGAACATCGAGATTGCATCATTTGCATGCACAACGCTTCAGGGTGCTTCTGTCTCTAAAATGAGGAAGCACCAACCCTACCAGTTAACCTAGAGGTTAATGGCGAAATTTGGGGACAGAATTTTTGGTCTAGAGTCTAGGTTTGCCCTAGATCTATATCAAGAGCCTTTCTGCTACATTCACACCTTTGCGTATTTGGTTTACCATACCTGACGAGACTCAAACCTGTACTATCAGTTTTCAAGACCGACGCCTTACCAACTAAGCCAGTGGGAAATCGCAGAAAGTGAAGGGTCTCCTAATGATTATAAGCCGGAAGCCGGAAGTCCGGGTTAGTCAACTTCCTAGGATGCAAATTGACTAAATAAACCAAGCTCACATGTGAAATGCACGGTATCACAGCTCGGTTAAGCTTTTACTTATGACATTAATTCTGACGGAATAAACCATATTTTTATAGGTGCTATACAGACCCTCTGCTCTAAATTAGTTATAGATTAACGTTAGACCTAATGTTAGATCAAGACTCTAGAAAGTAGAAAATCATTCCAAGTCCTATCCCTCCTAGCTATAGGATAGCTATTCGATAACTGTATTCTGATACTACAAATAGCTATAGCTTGCTTCCATAAATCCATGTGTAGACCAATCTTAACAAGAAATATAATGCCTCCAAATCACTCTTTCTCGTGCCCGGCTAGAATTTCAGAAAGGAATAAACAAAAAAAAAAAATGCATCAAACCTGGTGCAATCTACAAGGTTATGACCTCTTGACCTTTAATTTGACCTTGATTTTTACCCCGGGCGCAAATTCATCGAACTTGAGTTTGAAGTATGTTAATTGTCACTACAATGTTTACAAAATATGTTTAAAGCAAAGATGATATTTTATTTCTTCACCTATAAAAACTTTAAAATATTTTGCTTTAAAATACACTGTTGCCTTACATATTGATGTTTGTGCCAGTACAATGCTGACAATTCTGATGTTACGTGCATTCTTCCACACAGAGGTTACACTATGACTATTTGAAATTAATTTTTTCAGGTAACTTACATAACTAAACATTACACACAATATGATAGTGTATATATATATATATATATATATATATATATATATATAAATAGATATATAGGCCTTCTGAAAGGGGGTGGGGTTGCAATATTGCACCCTTAAAGATACATGTATATAGGCCTTCTGGGGGTAGGGGAGTTGCAATATATCACCCCCATCCCCCATCAGAAGGCCGAAATATCTATTCATATTGTGCTTAAATTTTGATTTATGTAAATTACCTGAAAAGATTAATTTCTTTTACATGTATTTATAATGTAACCCGAGTGTGGAAGAATGCATGTAACAGGAGACATTGTACCTACACAGATGTCAATACATGGTGCAACAATGAAGTTTCAAAGCAAATTGTTTTTAACTTTTTAAAGGTGAAGAAATAAAATATCATTTTGGTTTTAACATAATTTGTAAACATAATAGTGACAATTAACATACTTCAATATAAAGTTCGATGAATTTGCGCCCAGGGGTGAAAAAAACAAGGTCAAAGTAAAGGTCAAGAGGTAATGACCTTTTAGATTGTGCCAGCACTCATTTTGATGCATTTTTTTTGTGGATTTCTTTCTGAATTTCCTTTTCAATGGTACCAGTTTCATGAAAATTGGTCAACCAGTTCTGGCACAATAACTGTTTCAAAGTTGGGGGTCACGCCTATTTTTGCCAAAACGAAAAAGAAAAAAAGGGCGGGCCGTAGCGCGGGGACCGACGGGCCGTTTGCAGTAATTCTATTTGTTTGATCCATGACACATGTTGAATTTTATGTGTACCAAATTTGAACACATTCTGAGAAAGTTGGATGTGAATCCGGATGGAATGACCCACCTACATGTACCTCCTTAGCGGTATCACCACTTGATTAATTTCCATGTCAATAGCACAACCTCCGACATCTTGCACCTGCTGGTCTTGCCACAGCCTCCAGGCGCCATCAGCGAAGAGCGGTACACGCAGCGCGCACTCTCACACGTATTTGGCGACCGGTGATACATGCGAGAGTGTGTGCTGCATGCATAGACATCCTATGTATTGACACTAGGGGGCGTAATCCCCAGATTGCTGTGACGAATTGATCAGGCCTTCCGCCATCTTTAATCCCGGTAAAAATCAACATAACCACTTACGGGCTATAGGGGATTAGCTTTGCAGCTGTATCCATACAAGGTGGATAAAGGCACCATTTTGGCACAAAACTTCCTTATGGACTAAATTTTATATTTTTGGAAGTGTAACCACGCAAACCGATGTTGGAGTCAGGGGCAGGGGCAGGGAAGGGGTGAAAAATGTAGCAACAAAATAAATATGTTGGTGTTGCCAATTTGAAGAATAAAAGCTGATCAAATTAGGCTTTAAATAATTCCTGTCACGAATGGGTTAAGTGCCTACTGAGAAATGTGTTTCTTGGGGCAGCACCCCCCCAACGTGCTCACGGGGCAGAAATAGATAGAAGTTAATTTTTTCCACTGAGATGCAGCTGGAATTTGGCCAAACTTGGTAGGAATAATCCTTTTGCAAATGGAAATCATAATTGTTCATAATCTGAATGTAATTTCATAACCTACTGATAAATATAATTTGTCATTTTAGCAACAGTGGCACTTATTATAATTATATTATATGTCCCTAGGCTCTATCCCCTTCACCTATTCCCTCAATGAGGTATAAGTAGGCCTACCCAATTCGAACAACTTTAAACTTCCACTGCTTAGGGAAACATTCATAAAACAAAATTTAGGAAAATTGAAATTGTGCATTATTATATTGAGAAGCCCTAAAATGTGCATGTGTTTTTAATGCCTCATGGGCACTTTGGGTGCTACCCCTACCCTTTCACTAAGAAGAGAATCGCATGCATCTGAACAACTTCCATACCCTCATCTCTTAAATATGATTCCATTATCTCGTTAAAATGGTTCCATACTCAGTGGACTTACAAAAATGTGTGTATTTTAACCAAAGGGGCACTTTGGGGGTGTTTCCCATGTCACCTATTTATTTATTGGGGGGGGGGGAGGAACTCTTGTAAATACATTGTTCCTTTAAAAAAAAATCAAATCAATTATATTTTTGCCACTCCATAAACTCATATGCATGCAATACATTTCAGCATCCTAGGAAGGGTCATCCCCTCCGTGCAATCCCCCCTCCCACACCTGCCCTAAAATGACAAGGACATCACATTATAAAACATGAATATATTTGGCCATATGACTGTTAAGTCGCATACAACGTTAAACAGGAAAATGGTAAAGGAATTGCGGAGAAATTGACATATGTCAACTTGCTCCCATATACATGTAGGCTCACATGTTATAATCCGGGCAGAATCAAAGTGTTTGCCTGGATTAAGATGGCAGCCTGTCTGCTCTACTGCGCAGAGCAGCAGTGCACGTGCAAATTATGCGTAGTGAGTGCTCTAGTGTCAATATATAGAATCTCTATGGCTGCATGTAACGCTCTTCGCCGATCGCGCCTAGCGCCTGTGGCGAGACTAGAAAGTGTAAGATGTCAGAGGTCATGCTATTGACATGGAAATTAATCAAGCAGTGATATCACTAAGGTAGGTACTTGTATCAATCAAAAGTCAATATTTTGAGTTTGAAAAATAAATTTTAGATTCTGATATCACAGTTAGATTTTCTAATCCACTGGTGAATTCCGAAGGTGGTTTGCAGTGCTAGCCGGGCATGTGAAAGTGTGATTTGGGGGCATAATATTTATTGTTTTCATTGGCTTACACTCATCAAATAAATATAGTAGCTATCTAGCTAATCTCTCCCTCTCCCTGTCTTTGCCTTTGGGTGGCTGTCGCAAAATTGAAAGGGGAAGTCTTCCAGATAGCCTCGGGACACTGCCGGAATGATGCTGGTAAGTAAATTCAAAACTTTTCTCCTCTGTTATAGCAGCTCTAAAAGTCTAAGTGAATTTATTTCGCGTTCATGTCGGCAATTAGTTTCTCTATTCAAAACACCGTTTTGACCTAGCCTACGGTCATGACAGTAGTAGTCCTTTTGCGACAGCCATTCAAATTTAGGGATATGACTTGGAATGATATAGATTCTAGAGTCTAGAGTTTATAATAGAGACCCATCACTTTCCGTGCTCATGTCTGAAAAGTTAATAGAAATGAATCCAGGTAGATCTATAAATGAATAAAGTGCACCGAGCCACCGACTGCCTCGTCAGCTGCTTGTTGCGCAGTGGTTTAAGCCACTGTCAGAACTCGATTACCAGTCATGCTAATGTTAATCACGGCCAAGGTTCGAATCCCTGTGACGCTGACATCGTTATGAAATTGTTGGTAATGCCAAAAAAATGGCGTTTATTCCTTTGACAAAACAGTTAAAGTGTGATGAATATTCTTCAATCAGGTCGCTGACAGTTGATCTCCGCTGTCATCCTCACTTCAGAGTCGCCTCAAAAGTGCCTACCGGAGACTTCTTGAGAGTCTCCTGACTAGCCTACTGAGTACGGGCACGGGTGGGCCATACTGCAGCCAGTGTAGGCGGTGTACATGTATGATGTATCAAGTAGCTTTGCCTTTGGCTCTGCCTGGCTTTGGTTTGCATTCCATTGCTTTGCTATTATAATACTAGGTCTAATGCTGGATCATGCTAAATGTTAGACCTACCTTACTCCTTAGCCTTTTCTTTTCCTTCAATCCGCGCTGTATTTGTACTAGAGCTGTCAATCTGCTGATTTCTATCTTGGTTGGATTTAGTAGTTTGGCTGGATTCATGTCGATGTGGACGTCGGCCGGATCGGACGGACGCCGGCGGCGCGGCGTAGCGAGCTAGCTGCGTGGAACTACTGAACAAAAAAAACCTAGCATGTGCACGTTAGCGCTGGGGATATAGGCTACATACCAGATATGATGTTAATTTTTAATTATGAAATTAAAGTATGCATTCATGGGGCCTAGATAGCACAGAACTGATGGAAAAGAATGTAATGTTTTACAATAAAATTCATTTGTCAAATAAATAGCTGATAAGAATGTGTGATTAATTACTATTTTCATTTCAAACATTCAAGTCACATCTGAAAAATAGACTACTAGTATATTTGGCCGGGGGGGGGGGGGGGGGGGGGATATGGACGATGACTTTTACATTGCAATATGTCTTGTATAGGTATCTCGGTATCTCAGATAAATATAGGCCCTGCTAAGCGCCCGTCAAACCAAAAATCAAAATATGGCACCCAATCAACCTAGCAGGTTCATGCATACTTCATGCCCTACAACTCGGTGGGAGTCTATTCGAATGGGGTGAGGGGGGGGGGGGGGGGGGGGGGGGGAGATGAATTACAATCGCAGCACTGCAGCCTGAAGTTAGCCACCTTTTACGTACATAATTTTTAGACAACGCGGCCGCCAGATGGCGACATTTTATTCAACCTGCTATTTCAGGCCATATACCTATTATAAGACCGTTTGTACATTAGGTATATTACCTAATTTAAGAAGGAGACCAGGTTGCAATGGCAATGCAGTG
>JAPZVO010000518.1:0-16040 GCA_029962745.1 Echinometra lucunter | reverse complement strand
TTTCCAACCTGGTCTCCTTCTTAAATTAGGTAATATACCTAATGTACAAACGGTCTTATAATAGGTATATGGCCTGAAATAGCAGGTTGAATAAAATGTCGCCATCTGGCGGCCGCGTTGTCTAAAAATTATGTACGTAAAAGGTGGCTAACTTCAGGCTGCAGTGCTGCGATTGTAATTCATCTCCCCCCCCCCCCCCTCACCCCATTCGAATAGACTCCCACCGAGTTGTAGGGCATGAAGTATGCATGAACCTGCTAGGTTGATTGGGTGCCATATTTTGATTTTTGGTTTGACGGGCGCTTAGCAGGGCCTATATTTATCTGAGATACCGAGATACCTATACAAGACATATTGCAATGTAAAAGTCATCGTCCATATCCCCCCCCCCCCCGGCCAAATATACTAGTAGTCTATTTTTCAGATGTGACTTGAATGTTTGAAATGAAAATAGTAATTAATCACACATTCTTATCAGCTATTTATTTGACAAATGAATTTTATTGTAAAACATTACATTCTTTTCCATCAGTTCTGTGCTATCTAGGCCCCATGAATGCATACTTTAATTTCATAATTAAAAATTAACATCATATCTGGTATGTAGCCTATATCCCCAGCGCTAACGTGCACATGCTAGGTTTTTTTTGTTCAGTAGTTCCACGCAGCTAGCTCGCTACGCCGCGCCGCCGGCGTCCGTCCGATCCGGCCGACGTCCACATCGACATGAATCCAGCCAAACTACTAAATCCAACCAAGATAGAAATCAGCAGATTGACAGCTCTAGTACAAATACAGCGCGGATTGAAGGAAAAGAAAAGGCTAAGGAGTAAGGTAGGTCTAACATTTAGCATGATCCAGCATTAGACCTAGTATTATAATAGCAAAGCAATGGAATGCAAACCAAAGCCAGGCAGAGCCAAAGGCAAAGCTACTTGATACATCATACATGTACACCGCCTACACTGGCTGCAGTATGGCCCACCCGTGCCCGTACTCAGTAGGCTAGTCAGGAGACTCTCAAGAAGTCTCCGGTAGGCACTTTTGAGGCGACTCTGAAGTGAGGATGACAGCGGAGATCAACTGTCAGCGACCTGATTGAAGAATATTCATCACACTTTAACTGTTTTGTCAAAGGAATAAACGCCATTTTTTTGGCATTACCAACAATTTCATAACGATGTCAGCGTCACAGGGATTCGAACCTTGGCCGTGATTAACATTAGCATGACTGGTAATCGAGTTCTGACAGTGGCTTAAACCACTGCGCAACAAGCAGCTGACGAGGCAGTCGGTGGCTCGGTGCACTTTATTCATTTATAGATCTACCTGGATTCATTTCTATTAACTTTTCAGACATGAGCACGGAAAGTGATGGGTCTCTATTATAAACTCTAGACTCTAGAATCTATATCATTCCAAGTCATATCCCTAAATTTGAATGGCTGTCGCAAAAGGACTACTACTGTCATGACCGTAGGCTAGGTCAAAACGGTGTTTGAATAGAGAAACTAATTGCCGACATGAACGCGAAATAAATTCACTTAGACTTTTAGAGCTGCTATAACAGAGGAGAAAAGTTTTGAATTTACTTACCAGCATCATTCCGGCAGTGTCCCGAGGCTATCTGGAAGACTTCCCCTTTCAATTTTGCGACAGCCACCCAAAGGCAAAGACAGGGAGAGGGAGAGATTAGCTAGATAGCTACTATATTTATTTGATGAGTGTAAGCCAATGAAAACAATAAATATTATGCCCCCAAATCACACTTTCACATGCCCGGCTAGCACTGCAAACCACCTTCGGAATTCACCAGTGGATTAGAAAATCTAACTGTGATATCAGAATCTAAAATTTATTTTTCAACTCAAAATATTGACTTTTGATTGATACAAGTACCTACCTTAGTGATATCACTGCTTGATTAATTTCCATGTCAATAGCATGACCTCTGACATCTTACACTTTCTAGTCTCGCCACAGGCGCTAGGCGCGATCGGCGAAGAGCGTTACATGCAGCCATAGAGATTCTATATATTGACACTAGAGCACTCACTACGCATAATTTGCACGTGCACTGCTGCTCTGCGCAGTAGAGCAGACAGGCTGCCATCTTAATCCAGGCAAACACTTTGATTCTGCCCGGATTATAACATGTGAGCCTACATGTATATGGGAGCAAGTTGACATATGTCAATTTCTCCGCAATTCCTTTACCATTTTCCTGTTTAACGTTGTATGCGACTTAACAGTCATATGGCCAAATATATTCATGTTTTATAATGTGATGTCCTTGTCATTTTAGGGCAGGTGTGGGAGGGGGGATTGCACGGAGGGGATGACCCTTCCTAGGATGCTGAAATGTATTGCATGCATATGAGTTTATGGAGTGGCAAAAATATAATTGATTTGATTTTTTTTTAAAGGAACAATGTATTTACAAGAGTTCCTCCCCCCCCCCCAATAAATAAATAGGTGACATGGGAAACACCCCCAAAGTGCCCCTTTGGTTAAAATACACACATTTTTGTAAGTCCACTGAGTATGGAACCATTTTAACGAGATAATGGAATCATATTTAAGAGATGAGGGTATGGAAGTTGTTCAGATGCATGCGATTCTCTTCTTAGTGAAAGGGTAGGGGTAGCACCCAAAGTGCCCATGAGGCATTAAAAACACATGCACATTTTAGGGCTTCTCAATATAATAATGCACAATTTCAATTTTCCTAAATTTTGTTTTATGAATGTTTCCCTAAGCAGTGGAAGTTTAAAGTTGTTCGAATTGGGTAGGCCTACTTATACCTCATTGAGGGAATAGGTGAAGGGGATAGAGCCTAGGGACATATAATATAATTATAATAAGTGCCACTGTTGCTAAAAATGACAAATTATATTTATCAGTAGGTTATGAAATTACATTCAGATTATGAACAATTATGATTTCCATTTGCAAAAGGATTATTCCTACCAAGTTTGGCCAAATTCCAGCTGCATCTCAGTGGAAAAAATTAACTTCTATCTATTTCTGCCCCGTGAGCACGTTGGGGGGGTGCTGCCCCAAGAAACACATTTCTCAGTAGGCACTTAACCCATTCGTGACAGGAATTATTTAAAGCCTAATTTGATCAGCTTTTATTCTTCAAATTGGCAACACCAACATATTTATTTTGTTGCTACATTTTTCACCCCTTCCCTGCCCCTGCCCCTGACTCCAACATCGGTTTGCGTGGTTACACTTCCAAAAATATAAAATTTAGTCCATAAGGAAGTTTTGTGCCAAAATGGTGCCTTTATCCACCTTGTATGGATACAGCTGCAAAGCTAATCCCCTATAGCCCGTAAGTGGTTATGTTGATTTTTACCGGGATTAAAGATGGCGGAAGGCCTGATCAATTCGTCACAGCAATCTGGGGATTACGCCCCCTAGTGTCAATACATAGGATGTCTATGCATGCAGCACACACTCTCGCATGTATCACCGGTCGCCAAATACGTGTGAGAGTGCGCGCTGCGTGTACCGCTCTTCGCTGATGGCGCCTGGAGGCTGTGGCAAGACCAGCAGGTGCAAGATGTCGGAGGTTGTGCTATTGACATGGAAATTAATCAAGTGGTGATACCGCTAAGGAGGTACATGTAGGTGGGTCATTCCATCCGGATTCACATCCAACTTTCTCAGAATGTGTTCAAATTTGGTACACATAAAATTCAACATGTGTCATGGATCAAACAAATAGAATTACTGCAAACGGCCCGTCGGTCCCCGCGCTACGGCCCGCCCTTTTTTTCTTTTTCGTTTTGGCAAAAATAGGCGTGACCCCCAACTTTGAAACAGTTATTGTGCCAGAACTGGTTGACCAATTTTCATGAAACTGGTACCATTGAAAAGGAAATTCAGAAAGAAATCCACAAAAAAATGCATCAAAATGAGTGCTGGCACAATCTAAAAGGTCATTACCTCTTGACCTTTACTTTGACCTTGTTTTTTTCACCCCTGGGCGCAAATTCATCGAACTTTATATTGAAGTATGTTAATTGTCACTATTATGTTTACAAATTATGTTAAAACCAAAATGATATTTTATTTCTTCACCTTTAAAAAGTTAAAAACAATTTGCTTTGAAACTTCATTGTTGCACCATGTATTGACATCTGTGTAGGTACAATGTCTCCTGTTACATGCATTCTTCCACACTCGGGTTACATTATAAATACATGTAAAAGAAATTAATCTTTTCAGGTAATTTACATAAATCAAAATTTAAGCACAATATGAATAGATATTTCGGCCTTCTGATGGGGGATGGGGGTGATATATTGCAACTCCCCTACCCCCCAGAAGGCCTATATACATGTATCTTTAAGGGTGCAATATTGCAACCCCACCCCCTTTCAGAAGGCCTATATATCTATTTATATATATATATATATATATATATATATATATATATACACTATCATATTGTGTGTAATGTTTTAGTTATGTAAGTTACCTGAAAAAATTAATTTCAAATAGTCATAGTGTAACCTCTGTGTGGAAGAATGCACGTAACATCAGAATTGTCAGCATTGTACTGGCACAAACATCAATATGTAAGGCAACAGTGTATTTTAAAGCAAAATATTTTAAAGTTTTTATAGGTGAAGAAATAAAATATCATCTTTGCTTTAAACATATTTTGTAAACATTGTAGTGACAATTAACATACTTCAAACTCAAGTTCGATGAATTTGCGCCCGGGGTAAAAATCAAGGTCAAATTAAAGGTCAAGAGGTCATAACCTTGTAGATTGCACCAGGTTTGATGCATTTTTTTTTTTTTGTTTATTCCTTTCTGAAATTCTAGCCGGGCACGAGAAAGAGTGATTTGGAGGCATTATATTTCTTGTTAAGATTGGTCTACACATGGATTTATGGAAGCAAGCTATAGCTATTTGTAGTATCAGAATACAGTTATCGAATAGCTATCCTATAGCTAGGAGGGATAGGACTTGGAATGATTTTCTACTTTCTAGAGTCTTGATCTAACATTAGGTCTAACGTTAATCTATAACTAATTTAGAGCAGAGGGTCTGTATAGCACCTATAAAAATATGGTTTATTCCGTCAGAATTAATGTCATAAGTAAAAGCTTAACCGAGCTGTGATACCGTGCATTTCACATGTGAGCTTGGTTTATTTAGTCAATTTGCATCCTAGGAAGTTGACTAACCCGGACTTCCGGCTTCCGGCTTATAATCATTAGGAGACCCTTCACTTTCTGCGATTTCCCACTGGCTTAGTTGGTAAGGCGTCGGTCTTGAAAACTGATAGTACAGGTTTGAGTCTCGTCAGGTATGGTAAACCAAATACGCAAAGGTGTGAATGTAGCAGAAAGGCTCTTGATATAGATCTAGGGCAAACCTAGACTCTAGACCAAAATTCTGTCCCCAAATTTCGCCATTAACCTCTAGGTTAACTGGTAGGGTTGGTGCTTCCTCATTTTAGAGACAGAAGCACCCTGAAGCGTTGTGCATGCAAATGATGCAATCTCGATGTTCTGGGCCTCCGATATTGGGAGTTCATGTACACCCACTGGCCTTGGCCACAGGCAAAGCTAGGGAAAAAATTCGTAGCTTGACGTACTTGTATGGAATACCTCATTTTGCTAAGATTTCTCTCTTAGCAAAAAGATTTTTTAAAAATTCTTAAATAGCATGTTTAAGTAGTTTATTGAATACGGGCCCAGGAGTTTAGGCTGGTGTGTTAAGACCTTAAACGATAACCTGTCCTATACGATAGCCTAATGTAAGCAACTAAGCATAGTGGTACTGCAAAAGATTTTGGGGGAAAAATCCTGGGGGGATGTATTTCATTGAGGCCTGTACATCATCCACATAAATCACTTTCTGAAAAGCAACCTATACGGGATTAAGGTAGGGGTGATTTTGATACCCTAAATGGGGAAACCCATGAATGATCTCAGATTTTTAGACCCTTAACGGGGATTTTAGATCTTGCATTGTTTTTATATACCCTAAGCAGAGATATCTTCAACTAGACAATTTTCCTTGTTTTTCAAGTAAAAAATAACCTGCTTGTGAACACATTAAAGAATGTTCTCATTAAAAGAGAGGTATTTTTTTTCTTTTCTTCACAAAATACACACAATAACAGCGATTGATTTGTCATATTTTCATTTCGTTGTCAGGGTCTATAAAATTTCGTACCCTTTTCGGGTTCCAACACTATTGAATTTGATACCCTTTTTTCTGATTTTGCTGTTTTTGATACCCTAAATTGGATCCCGGGGTTCCCTGCCCAGTGCTGAAAAATGACCCTTTTTCTTCATTTTTGTTTACTCGGATGATGTACAAGCCTCAATGAGACACATCCCCCCCCCCCCCCCGGGGGAAAAATTCTGATTGAAAGCAACGAGCCATAAAAAATTCCATTAAAAAACGTTTTAAAACATTTTTTTTTTTTAATGGAAATATTTATCTACCCCCCTTTTCTGTTCCCCCCCCCTTTCACTCTTGTCCTTTTTTTATTACTACTTTTGTTCTAACTTTTCTTTTCTTTTGTATTGTTAGCTTGAATGGTAATTGAATTCATACTTGATCCATCAATCCTCTTCTCTTTGGTAATAATATTTCTGTAAAGCGCTTAGAGATATGTATTAAGTGCTAAATTTCAGAATAGTTTTATCCTTATTATTTTGTCTATGTACAGTTTCGTAACCAATATGATAATGATGTGACAGTATGGAGTCCACAGGGAAGGATCCATCGGATTGAGTATGCCACGGAGGCTGTCAAGCAGGGTTCTGCTACAGTAGGTCTCAAGTCCAAGACCCATGCTGTCCTTGTCGCTCTCAAGGTAAGGAGTGATTATACCCCCTCCTAAAATCGAAGCCATCAGGAAGGATATTTTCATAGTGCCTGTAAGACATTATCAGCCAATATGTTTTAGAATACGATGTATTTAGATTATTATTAAGAAAAATACCTATGTTTGCCTTATCACACCTGGTACTCGAGGTGCTTCAGTGTACAGTGTATCTCCCAGCTTAAATCCTTTGCTGTACATGTAATTCTGCTACCAATGTATTCTTTTCTTTATTGGATATTTACATGTATGAGATGGAATATCATGCATCACTTACATGAATGTCCCTGACATCCTAGGGTATTGTATACATGTAGATATTACACCTTGAAGTTACATGTACTTCCATTGATCCTATCTTTTCTAAAGGATGTTTTTTGTTAACCCATTGGCTATTGGAACCAGGTGGCCCTTGTATTAAGTCTATGGGATTATAAGAATTTAGTAGTTAACGGGCTGACTAATCTAAGTAATGGCTGTATCTGTCTTGTTCCACTACAGAGAGCTCGTCTGAGCTATCATCTCATCAGAAGAAGATTATCCCCATTGATGATCATATTGGTATCTCAATAGCTGGGCTCACATCAGATGCAAGGCTGCTTAGGTTAGGAACTATCCATCCGTCCATATGAATGGCAGCTGCTTTACCTTCCCAAACTAGTTTTGATCTATGGTGATGAGCGTTTCGTCAACAAAAGCCACCTGAAGACAATTGAGCTATGTCAGAATGTTTTCCTTTGCGGACATTATGAATTATAAATTTTATTGCAGACTTTTACATTGTGTAGAAATATGAAGGGGAAAAAATGTCAAGTGTAAAACAGGCGAACCTTAACATTAACAAACTCCTCCTGCACAAGGAAATTACCTCTTTATATCAAAATCTTGTTATATCAGGGCCAAGAAAACAATGAAATACAAAGAAGTGGGACTGGCAAAATTAGCTTGTTATAACGAGATTGTGTCATAACAGTGTTCTTTATAATGAGGTTCCACTGTATTATCATCACACTAACAGCTACCACCAATTTTGTGTTCTGCAGGTACATTCAGTAAACTAAATTCTACCAGAAAGAGTAGGATTGTTTTAACAACCCTCACTGCTCTATAGATAGTTGGCTATGTAGATAAGTTTAAGAAAGGCCTCTTATTGTTTTGGTCAATAAAAATGATACTGATTGCACTGTGCTTATACTGTAGAAATGAATATCATTCTATACAATGCATTCCAAAAAAGTATTACTACTGTGATACTATGTATTACTATTTTGTCATTTTACTTGTTAACAGACAGCAGTAAGCAACGAGTACGTCTGAGAAGGAAAAATGAAAAGGGAAAGGCCAAGCTTGAGGAGCTACTGACAAGATTGGCAGGTGGTACAGCTTTGAGTTTGGCAGATGCAATCTCTGGAAATTTTCTATGGCACTCAGGTAACTCGGGGTCAAATGTGATGTAACATTTATTTTGTCTTAGATGCTTTCATACTTTTTTGTATTTGCAACATATCTGTCATAGGAAAACAATTTACGTGGATTTTCATTGTCTTCATTTCATATTGCATTAGTTTCATGCATAAGAACTTACAGGAAAATCCCTAAACACTGAAGGAATTTTCCTCTTTTCAAGGGGATATCCAAGGTATTTTCAGCCTGAAGAATGATAACAACCTTACTTTTTAAAAATCATCAATATCATGATTAGTATTAGCCCAACAAAACAGGATTTACAGAAATTTCCTTTTATGGATTATATAGTCATTTCATCACAAGCATACATACATTTTGTATTGGGATGGGAATGTTGAAAAAATTGGCAACATCCACCATCCCTTTCTATACTCCAAAAGTTCACCAAACCTGTGTGGAGGATCAAAACTGTTTCCAATCATTCTTTTTGAATGCAGGAGCATTTTTAAATCGGTGAAATCTCTGACTTGTAGATGTTCTCACATCCTTTAAGTAGTGGACGGTGCTTCCGAAACCCTGCATGAGTTTGGCCCGTTTTCAGCACTGTGAATGCAATTGCTAGAGTTAGCCATCCTTTTTTTACACTTTCATCCTTCGCGAAAGATATGTGCGCCTGTGAAAACTGACCAGTAAACTAAAACACAGCTAGTAAGCTTAGGTGATAACTATAGAATAATGATCAGCATTAATACTGCTCTAAGGAAAGTAGATTTTAAAGGAAATACATATATGCATAGAACAATTGTCATTATTTTCCCCTTAAAATTAATTCAGCAAGCAAAGAGTTTAGGAAAACAAATGGACATGCTGGTATTGTGGATATTTTGTTTACAACTTGAATTCATCTGTTTATAGCCCCTTTTGATAGAATGGATCTCGCCAACACTTGGCTTGTGAAACTACTTTACTGCCCTTGTCTTTTTAGAATTTTGACACTATATTTATGCCTCTACCCACCAAAGGTGGATGCCTAGGGCATTAATTTTTTTCAGGTTGTCCGTCCATATCGTTTTCATTAATTCAGTGCAATGGCATTCAATGCTTTTATTCTCCATATGAATGGAACTTTGTTTTGTTTCCATGCATGCTCTCATGATTACTTAAGAACCATTTGATGGATCAACTTCAAAACTTGAATCATGTATGCATATGGGAGATGAGGATCTGATTAGATTGGGTCTCACAAGGTCATATGTCATAAAGGTCATGAACTTCAAACTTGGGTGTCATGTATGCATATGGGATTGAAAATGATCTGATTAGATTTTAGGCTCATGAGGTCATAGGTCACAGGTCATAGAGGTCATATACATGAAAGACATCAGGTATGTAGTTGGGGAGACTCCTTGTTCTTTTGGAAATTTGAATTGTTTATTGATTACTTTTATATTGATGTGCGAGTGGAGGTGACATAATGACACCAAACAAATAGACATGGTCAGCAATTACAAATTTCCTAAATACAGACATTGCAAAATGGGTCTAATTCAGCAAGAAAAGTGTGAAGTGAAAATTTTCACATTCCACTACCTGAGATACTTATAGTGCTGTGTGCACATTTACATGCATCTCTATGCAAACCCCACTGAGTGTACACTGTGAGTTCTCACTGTCTCATCATCTTTCTCTCCCTCCCCCTCTCATTCCCTCTCCTTGTCATTCTTATAAAATGACCCTAGCCTGTCTCTATCACTCTCCCATTGAATTCTCTCCTCTCTTGCCCTCCCTTTCTCAATTACACAAATCATGCCGCAGAAAATAACACAGAATGCCTGGGACATCATCAGTTGCTCGTCATTTTAAAAAATTGACCTCAGAAGAAATACTTTTAAAAACCTGATGTCAATTATGATTTTTTGCCAGGAATTCATAGCATCATTATCAATCATTCATTGAGTACAATTTAAGCATTCACAAGCTCTGATGGATTTTTTTTATTTTTTTTTTTATTTTTTTTTTATTTTTTTTTTTGGGGGGGGTGAATTTTTTAAAGACAGCAATCAAGGGAAAGCAATTGACTACGAACGTGTTTCACAGCAGACAGAGGTTACTTAATGAGGTCTATGTACTTTCAGACTAACAAACTCAACGTTCCCCCTTAAAAAGAAATTATGTACATGAGAATGACTCTTTCTTGTGATAATGTACTCAGCCATTTGACAAATCAACTTCAAACATGAGTCATGTCTGAATATGGGACGGAAAATGATTTTATTAGATTTTAGGGTCACAAGGTGAAAGGTAAAAGGACATGACCATCTCCCTGGGCCTTTTATTCTGTTTATTATTGTCATAATTCAAGAACAGTTTGATTCACCGATGAAAGTTAATCGAATGTAGGTGGAGGCATATGGTGGAAGCAGTCACATTCTTCTTTTATTCATTTTGTTCAATGTTATTTTACTGTTGGTTATGTGGCTCTAATGCTCAAAAGCAATTTCTAATTTTGCCTATTCAGGTCTTCCTGTTTCCTTTGATGATTCTTGCAGATGGTGCCTCTTCATCAGCAGTTCCATTTGAGATAAAAAGAAGATGGTAGAGACCTGTGGACACTTAGCCACAGATACAGGGAAGAAGAAATACAACTACGGACAGAGATGTCTTGAAGCACTATCAGGAACAAATAGCTCTTACAGGAGGAAAAATTCGCCCTGACACGTGCTGCCCCTGATAATGAGCAGGATGCTTCTGTTCATGAAATGGTTGTATGTTGTATCAGTAACATACTCACTCTTCATACCTTAATATAATATAGACTGGCCTTGAGGAGATAAAACATTTATTGCCTGAAGTAGATTTTATTGCCCTCATCCTGAACTCTTGATCAAAGACTGCATATTGTTGTTTTATATATGTTCGTTTGGGTTCAACAACAAGAAATCAAAGATCTTAGTCCAAATTCATTCAAGTTGGTAAAACATTACAAGAATGGAAAATCCTCATTAAAGCCCGAAGGAAATTGATTAATATATTGTTTGTTTCATTTTTGTTTACAACCTTCATGAAAAGCAGAGGAACCAAAAAAGTATGTTGTATTATGACATTAAATTATGGATAAATAACTATTAAAAGAAAAACTAGTTGAACTGTAACAATCTTGGAACTACTTGATCTGTGTAATGTTTTCAACTACAGCAACTGTAGGGTTATGATGTAAGAGGAATATGACATGTTTAGTCAAGACACAGGCTTGCATGAAATAAACTTTAATGAAATTAGAGTAAGAAAGGATCTCTTGCTTTTAAACAAAATGAACAATACGGTATACAAATTTAAACACATTATGCAATCTTGATGAAGATAGCAATACATGTATTTCTGTGCAAGGAATCACAACAAAATGACAAAAACAAAGAAATGAGAATGAAAAGGGCAGTTTTATAAACTTGTCATACCCCCTCAAAACTGTAGTGTTTGGTAGAGCTTGAAAATCTTTGTGACATAACAGCGAAAGTTACAAATTACATGCACCTTAATTTCTGAACATATCTTACAACATTTTTCTTGGTGAGGGGTCTTTTCATGTATTGTTGAGTATTCTATAACGTAACAATTATTTGGAGCCATTGGAAAAGTATAAAGTGTTGAAAACTGTACTTCTGTCAGTATTATTTTATTAGAAAACAGAAAAAGTCAACAAGTCATGGTGTTGACCTTCAATTAAGATCTTATGCAGTTTTGATGGGCATTGTGAATGTGAAAACTACACTACTGACAATCCTCTAATAATTATGACAGTTCCATAAAGAAAATATATCAATATTTCAATGTATTTTTGTTTGCTGATTCATTTTCATGTCATTATCAAATTTAGTTGCCATTTTGAAAAGCGGCCTTATTGATGGCTTCTCTTTTTGTCTGTCACAGTATTGTTGCACATATGTAACAAAACTAATTCAAATCTGGACAAATCTATCTCCTTCATAGTATGTTAGATAGACTAGCAAATGATATTTACATTGGAATTTGGTGGCCATTTTGAAAAGCCTTCATTCTGGACCTCTATAGATTCTGAATACAATCAAAGCTTCTTTATGTATAACTCTAATCAAAACAAATGCCAAAACGTGCCATGCCACATAGATACTTTTTTGTTTAATCTATTGAAAAAAGTTTTTATACTTGCCCCATATTTTCGTATTTGAACCATAGACACCACTTTGTATGGGATTTTGTGGGCCATTTTGAAAAAGCGCCCTCACAGAAAAGTTCTCAGAATACATCCTGTTCACCTGAGATATTCTTGTTCGGCATGAAAAAACTGGTCTAGAAAAAAAAACAACATGAGAATTTCCCTTTCTCCGGAAGCAACGCTCTCACAGTCTCACTTATGACCCGGACTACTTGGCATTGTAATAAAAACTCATCTCTGCATGATGATGCTCACAAAAACAGGTCATTTAAGTGGCAATAGCGTAACAAAATGTTTTGTTCTCACAAAAGCTTGAAAGTACTCCTTGAAATTCACAAATATTACAAATGTCATCTTTTTTCTGCTCTTGTGATCACGATTGCTATTCCGTGCTATCGATTTTGACTTCAGGCCTTTTCCTGCAATTTTGCCATCAAAATGCATTCTTGGCCTATAAAATATTTAAAAAGGTTTGGTCTAAAGTTGGGGGGGGGGGAAACATGTCCCACCCCGTCTGTCCGCAAACCCCCCCCCCCCCCCCTTCGGATTGTCGCCTGTGGCTGTGTAGCCTATGGAATTAAGCGCACTGCAATTCCAGGGACACACTGTTTTCAAGAGCATACCCTTAAAAATTGATTAAAAATCTAGGGGGATATGTCTCATTGAAGCCTGTACATCATCCTCGTGAACAAAACATAGATAAAAGGTTGTTTTTTTAGCACTGGGCGGGGAAGCAGGGGATCCAGTTAAGGGTATGAAAAACAGGTACAATCGGAATACAGGGTATCAAAATCAGAAAAATGCGGGAAAACGTTACTGAATTAAGAGAGAATGATACAATCCTTTGCATTAAATCCCTGTTAATTAAGTGTATATAAATCAGAGATGTAGTACATTATGTCCGTCTTACTTTAATCCCTTTACGGTGCTTTTTGGAAAATGACTAACGCATATGATGTGCAGGCCTCAATGAGACGTATCTCCCCTGGTTAAAAATCAAATTTGGGGCATTTAGTCACTCTTATGACTACTCTAGATGTCATTTAACTTTGGACTTTACAGAAGCTTCTTTTTTATCCTATTTTTCAGGGGGTAGAGCTTGAAAAAGGTTGAGAGAGCAAAGGCTCATTATTAAATGACTTTACATTGTGTAAGTTTAACCATTTGCTCCCATTTAGTGGATGGACATTTACACATGGATGGCAAAGTGACCAGGTTTGCTATTCTACTTGTGTACCTAGGAAGAGAAAAACGGATATGTTCACTCATGTGTAAAGTTTCTTTTTATATTTACTAACCACATCAGAAGTGGTCTGCTATGGACATTGGTAATGCAAGTTCCCTTTCCCATGTCTTCCCCATTTGATGCACAGCCTACTGGGAGATACACTGTGATGCCTTCACTGACAGAGCCACAAAGGAAAGGAATCCTGTCTGAAGGAGGAGGGGATATGGAATGCCAGGCAACATTTATCACATGCTTATTCTTGTCAAGTCTGGATTTTACACCCTTTTACAAAATTTTTTTTTCTTTTTGCTCACTCAAGCATGAATTATTTTGAGATTTTTTGGTAGGATTTGATAAAGAGTCTTTGGGCTTTCCATCGGTATGAAAATTCCCTGAAATATTTTGAAATGCTTTTATTTTTCCAACTGTTCACTTTTCTGGGGATGCACTGTAGTGTCATGTACCTAGACACCATAAATCATTACTGGTCGCAGTTAAGAGTCTTACCAACAGGTCTTTATTTTGCTTTATTATGATTATCGCAGTAACAATTACTATGGTCGTGTGTCATGAACTCACCTCCCAAAAGCATGGTGCCGTTACATTTTGTGCTTTCAAACTGAAGTATTTCTTCATCGTTATAGCCATTGAGACTCCCATAATGATTTGGTATTGTATTAAAGCTGTAATCTTAATTACAGCTATTTATATTTGGAAGCAGGACAGGGTGGTGCCAGAAGCGGTGCAGCATGTACAAAATGAATGGAAAATTCATATTTCAGTGCATTTTTTTTTGCAGAATGTTGATATTAATATTCCGCTTTATAAAGCACTTATTCACATCAGAATGACATCTCTAACCGCTTTGCAGGTATATTATTACCCCCGATCATCGGATTCTGGCTTTGCCGCATACGGAGTATGCGCAACCTCCACTCCCTGGGGAGGTATTCCAACAATGAGCAGTGAGACACTCTATTTGATATAGTTTTGCAGACAAACTGTTGTCTGCCAATTGTAATGATCTATGGTGCTAGGTACATGACACTACAGTTGCATCCCAGAAAAAAAGTGAACAGTTGGAACTGACTGTTATGTAGTACTTTAAGTATGTCCATGCAATATTACTTCCTGTCACCCTTTCAGTCATTCACCTTCCCCCCACTCCCGTTATCATCTTCCCATTATCATCTTACTCCAAACACTGACCACCTTGTATGACCACCCCCAGAGTAACTTCAAGGAACCCCAAGTTCTAAGAACGATGGACTCATAGGACAGCCCCAGTCACTACACTCTTCATTACCACTCCCCATAATACCATAGCAATCATGATAGACGGGTAACTATAGACCAATCACGAAGTCACAATACCCGCCCAATACCTTTTTACTCCCAACAACTTCCTGAGCGTCGAGTTCTCCTTATCGCAAAGGACTTGCCTTTCGACCATCGCCAGACAAACAATAATTTTCTGTTTATATTCTTCAACCCTACTGAATATAACTGTATCAAGAGATTGAGCGTTTGTGAACTTTTGTCAACAACTACATACTTTGCGTTTTGAACTGGTAAATTACAACTTGTACTGTCACATCATTTAACTGCTGACTCCTATCTAAGATCCGATCCCCAAACATGACATTAACATGTCATGCTTGAGTGACCCATAGATACTTTGCGGGTTGTTTTTTTTCATGATTATAGTTTCACCATGCAAGCTGGCATATTTTGGATATCATGCAGAAAAAGGAATACCAGCATGAAGTCATGCAGGCCAAGCAACATCAGCTAATCAGTCAGTCCTTCAGTCAATCAACAAATACATTCACATGAGCATGGGCTAGGGCCTCCCACCTAGTCTGTGCACTATTCCAGCTCTAAAAACTCATGTGCCTTATTATAGAATCATTTTCAAAAATTGATGTTGAGAGCATTTATTTTGATTTTGTATACCAGTTGTTTGGAATCCCATATCAAATAAAAGAAATGCATTAAGATGTTCCTCTCAATCCTTAAATCACCAACCTACATGTACTTGGTTTTTTAAAGCTGTAAGTTTGTTTCAGAACTGCATACAGGGTTGTGTGGGTTTTTCTTTCAGCTTATTTCACATTGCTTGATGATTGTTTTAATGATCTTTCCTACATGTATGTTCACTGTTTTCCCTTTTTACATGTTCATGAAAGAAATGAAATGGTTTACATTTTTTCATTTCTGTGGAGCTCTATGATCTATTCTAATTTTTTGTTTCAATTTGTTGTCTTGGTAACTCAAAGATGCTCAGTCATGGGCTTTCATGTGGAATTTCATACCATGGGTGCTTAACCAGTAACAGGTGTGTCCA
>JAPZVO010000517.1:0-34778 GCA_029962745.1 Echinometra lucunter | reverse complement strand
TTCACATCTAGCTTGCATCGGTCGCGATCGGTCGCTGAAGTACCTCACCGACCGTACTCAGCGACCGCTCGCAGCGACCGTACCTTGGTGTGAAAGCAGTATAAATTTGCCGCGGCGGCGCGAGTTAGACTCATTTACCACTGTTTTTCTTGAATTTTATCGCGAGTATGGCAGAACTCCTGTGTAAAAAAAAGATGCGCTCTCCGGGCGGACAGGTTCTCGGGATCGCGCCATCACTCGACTTGACGCGTACAGTGAGTTTAGTAGCTGTTTCGGGGAATATAAAAACTTCATAAAAAGAGTCCAGAATCTAAACTATACCGGGCTTCGCGGCGGAGCCCTTTAGGGTTAACTATTAGTAAGAGTTACGCAGTTGGGTTATAAGACATTCTGTCGTGGGCTTCCATGGGGAATTGATCATAATTTGCTGACACCAGACACATGTGAAAAGCACTGGAAATACCTGTCATAGAGCTACATTTCTGGAGCACAGCATAACAAGCTGTCCCACCTGGGCCACCATAAACATTCCTCGGCCTGCTTCGGGCATTCTCGGGCCAGGGAAAGCATGGAAAGTGAGATAATGACTTTGCCATATGGGACAAAGGGTGGAATATTCAGAGCATTACGTGATAAGGTCTGTTGGTCATAAAATTCATAGTGATGGACAACACCTGTTAGTGTTACTGGGTAAGCACCCATGGTGTCAAATTCCCCATGAAAGCCCACAAGTGAGCGACTTTAATGTAAGGTGCTAATGCACTTTCGTATCCAAACCTGACGGAATAAAGCACACAGTCGAACAAACCAGCGTGCTGTGCGTGCACCAGCAGGGCCAAAACCACTAAAAATGTACAATTGGGAAGTTAGAATTTCGGAAAATTCAACTTTTCTCAAAATAGCTAAGCAGACTAAAAATGAAAGATGACAATATGAATTTTGAAAATCAAAAATATGAGCACCTAATATTGTGAACTTTTATTGCACAACTAATCAAAGTGGAGAGGTGATTTTTTGCTGGTGTAACATACGTTACTTCTCCCTCAGTCTTGTCGACGTCATTAAGTCAGCTAAGGAATGCACTTTTCTACTAACTTTTCATCACTATCTGTACTGTTCCTGAGACAACTCTAATGCCAAAGAAATTTTTCAATTTTCCTTTCATGTGAATATTTCAAATCAATTTGAATTCAGTATTAACAAATGTGGAAGAATCTGCGCACGCATGTGGGTTCAATTGTTTGGTATATATGTTGAAAATTTCAACATATACGCCATATCAATTTACCTACATTTTCCATATGAATGCATTTGTCAGACATAAATTAATCAATATATCTTACAATATCATTAAGAACTTATTTCAGTGTTTCATATGGTAACGTATGTTTCACTTAAGCAGTCACGTAATGTTGCCACAACTTAACAATCAACAATAACCAAAGAAAGTCTTGCGGTTTCAGTAAGTAACCCAATATTAACACTTACAACTACACTATATAGATACAAAGTTCTCATTCCAAAGTGAGGACGGCGTGTTCGTACATAAAAATGATAATTAGTAGCATCTTTGATTATGTAATAAACATGGTATAAGCCAAACAAATCAGAAAGATTGAGTTGTGTATAACCAATTTCCATTTACTGGTTTTTGTTCATTTCTTGTTTCTAGCTATTCTTTTCATTAGACAAAAGAATTTTCACAAAACGTATCTTACATACATAATCACCCAATAATGTCCATTTTGGTATCACTAAGGAACCTTATATCACTTTAAAAGCAGTAACGTATGTTTCTTATAAGTAACAATAATCATGATAATTGAATACGCAAAACCACTCGACGGGGAGTGATCAAAATCGCTTGTCCTCTGCGTCATTATAGGAGATCAATATAATCCTTCCGAAGTTTTTTTTTCTGTTTTTTTTTTCTCTCTGTTTTGTATTGTCTTCTTTAATCTCCTTATATCTCTTCTCTTGCTTTCCTGTTCTCACATTCTGCTGTCGGAACATGACTTCAGTTTTTCTTTGTTTCTGTTCCTATATATTCTGCTTGAATTTGAGCTCTCTCCCCCTCCCCCATGTTCCTTTCGTCCCTTGACCTTTATGTGATAATGAAAAGAGATTTTTGGAAAAAGAAAATTCACAATAAAAATGAATTTTGGGTGAAAAATGAAGATTCAGATGTGATAGCCTTCGACAATTTATTTCGTAACCTACATTACTATTTTTAACACACAGGGATCGAGATCCTGCCTTGAAGACGTTTTGAAGATGTTACTATCACTTTAAAACTCTTAACCTTTACATGTTGATTACTACAAACAGCCACCCAAGAAATGTCCATCTCATGTCATTGCCGCTTTTCTTCATTTATTTGGTTAAAGAAACCTACGTTACAATAAGATTGTAGACTGGCATTATTGGCCTTATGGTAGCTAAGCGTCGCTTTTGTGTGGTGGCGCTAGGTAATACAATAGTTGACAAACGTACAGCTAAGATTTAACCGAATTTAACTATAAATAAAAAATGACCAGTAACGTATGTTTCGGTAACGTATATTTCATTAAGCATTAAGTGGGATTTACGGAAATGATGTAAGGCCACAGATGCAATTATAATCCCTTCAAGTTGACAAGATTAACAAGCCCTTTTCGTTTGGCAGCTTTTCTGTTGTCAATCGTTGTTCAATTCTGACAACGATGGTAACATATGTTACATTTCTTATCCATACGGTCAAAAACACATACCTCAGCTCTTCTTATGAGCTTCTTAAAGAATGGATCTATACACATCGCTGCAAACTGTTATAGACTGTAGATGGGATATCAGTGAGTGATTACATTGAAAGAAACAGAAAAGAAAACTTGGAAAAGGGTGGCATATCAGAGGTTCATTCTACGGGTAACGTAGGTTTCACTGACCTTTGCGACAAATTTCTATTGCGAAAATTTTTATTTTACACGTGTACAATGCCTGAATATTATGTTATCTTGCACACATATATCACAGTCTATTTTACTATGCCAGGATCTAAGAATAAAATCATCTTTCTTTTTTACAACATCGCAAGATATGTTAAATTCCTGATTTGACATGCAGTTTTTGCCCGGACGAGAGTACTTAAAACAGAATAATTTCTAAAAAAACTATGTTTGAATGCTAAAATTTTCTGAAGTTATACCCCATTACATATTCTAAGAGGTTTTATAACTAAAATCATTTTTTTTTATAATCTGATATCAACATATTCGCAATCAAACACGTACGTGCGACACGTTTTTTGGTTAATTGTACATTTTTAGTGGTTTTGGCCCAGCAGTGCTTTACTCCGTCAGTCATCGGACATGGATACGAAAGTGCATTAGCGCCAAGTGTAAAAACCAAGCAAAAAAAAAGAAAAAAAAATGTGATGCAGCTGAAATCTCTCAGCGACAAAAGTGGCATTACCATTCCAGGCGTTAGATTTGAATAAGTTTAGGGCAAGGTCACTTTTCTGTAGGCCACATTCCAATTTAGAGCATAAATGGGAAGAATTCGAAAGGGATAAATCTCCAAGGCCAATGAGAGGGACAATGAGGCCAATCAAAAGGGCATCCATGGCCATGGCCTTGGATTAATTTAAGCCCTGCCCATCAAATTTTCAATGTTGGGTCAGAGACAGAGACTGAGACAGTGACACTTGTGTCTAGAATCAGCCGAGACCAAGGCCGCGTTCAAGCGACCATTTTCACCCTAGAATCACGGTTTTCAAAGACGTTTAGTTTAAACCACGGTTGCGTTCAATCGATTTTTCACAGGTCGTAAAAATAAACGTCTTTTAAAACGCAAACATGAAACGCTGTAAAAGGTACGTTTTGAATCATGATTCTGCAGAACCACGGTCGCTAAAAATCGATTCAACGCAACGGAGATCTCAATCATGATTCTACTGATGCTTTTACACCAAGGTTTGAAGAAAGATAAAACAACATACAGAAAGCTAGAAAAGAAGATAGGAGAAAACAAAGAATAATAAGAGGCTGAAAGATAAGGAGATAGAAGGAATAACATAGATTAACAGGAAAAGACGAAAAAGAAGAGATTTAATTCGTCATTCGATCAGACGAATTAGGTGGTCTGTCGTCTTTTTGATATGGATATGATATCTATGATTATGAATGGTATATGACAGTTGGCCTTTTATTCGTCATTTTCATCATCAGTGTTTGTATCACCGTCAACATTACTATCTCATTATCATGGTCATCAAGAGGATTATAGTCATTCCCAATTAAAATCCCCATTCAGAGAAAGTTTACGAAGAAGAAGCAGCCCTGATAAAAAACGTTTTGTAAACGTCCTGAAAACGTTTTTTTTTTTGAATGTTTATTAAAGACAAAGACGTAGCGGACCTAATAAAAAATGTTTTGTGAACGATTTATGAACTTTCTGAAAATGTTTTACGAACGTTTTTTTTAAAGACGAAGACATAGCGGACGTAAAAAATAACCTTTTGTGAACGTTCTGAAAACGTTTTGTGAACTTTTACTAAAGACTAAAATGTAGCGGACCTAATGAAAATGTTTTGTAAGCGTTTTGTGAATTTTTTGAAAACATTTTGTGAACGTTTATTAAAAACGAAGATGTAGCAGACCTAATAAAGACGTTTTGTAAACGTTTTATGAACGTTCTGAAAATGTTTTGTGAACATTTATTAAAGACGAAGACATAACCGACCTAATAAAAACGTTTTGTAAATGTTTTGTGAAGGTTTCTGAAAACGTTTTTTGAACGTTTATTAAAGATGAAGACGTAGCAGACCTAATAAAAACGTTTTGTAAACATTTTGTGAACGTTCTGAAAATATTTTGTGAACGATTATTCAAGACAAAGACGTAGCGGACCTAATAAAAAACGTTTTGTAAACGTTTTGGAAACGTTCTGAAAACGTTTTTTGAACGTTTATTAAAGACGAAGACTTAACAGGCCTAATAAAAATGTTTTGTGAACGTTTATTAAAGACAAAGATGCAGCAGACCTAATAAAAACGTTTTAATAACGTTTATTAAAGTCGAAGACGAGACGGATCTAATAAAAATGTTTTGTAATAATTATTAAAGACGAAGATGTAGCAGACCTAATAAATGTGTTCTAAGAACGTTCTGAAACGTTTTGTGTTGGGTAATCTATTTGCTGTCTAATCACCAGTTTATCTAACGTTCGATGACCTGATGAACTCGAAAAATATTCAGGTCTGAGAAGGAGACTAGCATCACAGACACAAGACGATTTTGATTTTTAGTATTATGCAAAGTTAACCGTAAAGGTTCAATACACGTCCATGAATCATATTTGCAGTAGGGTTGTACATGTACATAAACTAATGTACACTGCATTTCAATAGACATAACAGGCAAAATAACGCAGTTATGGCATTGTTTGTAATTGTATGTGTAAACGTAGTCGATGAAGATGGTAATATAAAAGGGCAAAAAATGTATTTTTAAAAAAATGACACCGCCGTCGCCGGGAGTCGAACCAGGGACCATGAGGATGTGAGACCAGTGCTTTACCGATGGACCAGAATATAGTCCATAGAAATAACACATTGATGGAAAATGGGATTCCTAAATCATATCTTCCAGTTCAAATTTCGATATGTTCCTGACATCTGATTAAAAAAATAAATGGCACATTCAAGATAGGAAATTTTCTCAGCTACAACATACTCGAAGCTGGGCGAAAATCGAGCAGAAACAACGGAGCTGTTGCTCTAAAAAGACGGGAATGTAGAATCAAGAATTAGAAAAAGGGCATGTCCCATAGACAATCCACGCAAAATGTGAAAAAATGACATGCCTCCGTTCATCGTAAGATTAGTCCATGATGCCGTTCTCAAAATGAAAAATAAAGGCATTTATATATAAGACCATTATCTCAGTTACAACATACTCGAAGCTGGGCGAAAATCGAGCAGAAACAACGGAGCTGTTGCTCAAAAAAGACTGGAATGTAGAATCAAGAATTAGAAAAAGGGCATGTCCCATAGACAATCCACGCAAAATGTGAAAAAAATGACATGCCTCCGTTCATCGTAAGATTAGACCATGATGCTGTTCATAAAATGAAAAATAAAGGCAATTTATATATAAGAGCATTGTCTCAGCAACAACATACTGAAATCCGGGCGAAAATCGACCAACAATAAGCGAGATAGTCTTGATTAAAGGTAAAAAATATGACGTCATTATTGAAAAAAAAAGAAATTCTTACTTTAAAGGTCTATATGATGACGTCACGATGGGCTAAAGGGCTAAATGAGACATGAAATCACATCTACACTTCATGCCCATTTAGAATATTTAAAAAAAATTGAGGGTCACCTTTCATTCTGAGGAGCTATAACGGATTTAAATATTTTCATTCTTTGGCCCTTTTTGCAAAATCCGCACGCGCGCACATTTTTGGTTTTACGTGCACGTATCGAAATTGAAAAGTTCAAATTTACTGAAAATGGTCTAGAATCGTTGGGAATAATATCAGGAATCCAAATCAAGTGAAAAAACAGTGTTTTTAGTTACTATATTGCTGACGCACGGAAAACGGACGCGTATGCGCGTGTGCGCGATTTTTCAAGAAATGCTTAAAATGGCCTAAAACATATGGAAAATTAATTTTAGACGATTTTCAGCATTTTAATTTTTTACGCCCGCACTGACGCGCGGACGTACACGTACGCACGCGTTTATTAATCTGAAATTGACCGGACAGATATTGACCTTAGTCATGATGAATATGAAAGAAAAATGACTATCCCTTATGAAGATATGATCATGAGTTGATTTTCAAAAAAATTCACAAAATGGCGCCTAGATGACGTCACGAAGATATGAGGAACTTGGAAATGTTCCTGTCACGTCTCATGACAATGTTTTATAACTGTGCCAAATTGAAAGAAATCGACTGATTCTATCTTGAGTTATCCTCTGCACAAAAACGTGGGTAGGAAAAAATATAAATGAATAAATAAAGAATAAAGAAAATTCTGACGAAATCAAGAGGTGATCTGTCGATTAAGACAGACCACCTAAAGATAGAAGAAAAAACAAAGAATAACATAAGGAAAGATGGACAAAGAAGATAGAAGGAAAAACAAAGAATAATATAAGAAGAGACTGAAAGATGATATAGAAGAAATAACATAGAATAACAGGAAAAGACGGAAAAAAAGATAGAAGAAAACAAAAAATAACATAAGGAAAAATGGACAGAGAAGAAGATAGAAGGAAAACAAAGAATAACAAGGAAAGATAGAAAAAAGGATGGGAGAAAACAAAGAATAACATAAGAAAAGATTGAAAGATAAGGAGATAGAAGGAATAACAAAGAATAACATAAGGAAAGACAGAAAAAGAAGACAGAAGAAGAAAAAGAATCACATAAGGAAAGGTAGAAAGAGAAGAAGATAGAAGGAAAACAAAGAAAAACTAAGGAAACATGGAAAGAAAGGTAGGAAAAAACAATAGCATAAGAAAATATGGGAAGAGAAAGAATAACAAGGAAAGATAGAAAAAATGTTAAAATAAATGACATAAGGGAACATAGAAAAGAACGTAGGAAAATACAAAGAATAACATAACAAAAGATGGAAAGAGAAGAAGAAGATAGAATGAAAAACAAAGAATAGCATAAGAAAGATATAGAGACGAGTAAATGATGTGGCTAAAATTGACCTTCCTGGGTCAAACTGCGCAGTACGATGCGCAGTGGATGGATTGAAATGAGCAAGAATCAGCGTTGATGAAAAATCGCTTGAACGCTCTCTCGCAGTAGCCGTGTTTTGTAACAGCGTTTTGATTTGTGATTCATGTTTGTGATTCTAGCTTCAGAAAATCGCTTGAACGCACCCCAAGACCGAGACCGAGACACTACTGCGCAAGACACTCAACAAGACACTGGTCAGTTATTTAATGCACACATTTTCTTCCATGTTCCCACCCACTTGACTGCAGTCATAGACTACTGAAACAGTTCCAAAGTTCATCGAACTGTTGGAATACCCTACTTCTCAATCTCAGAAAGCCAGGCAAGATTTTTGCACAAGGAAGTAATTCAACACATAACATCATCAGCATACGCACTGGAAACGACGATCCACATTACGTGCAACCTCGGAATGAAGTCGCGCAATAGGACGGAAATAGTAAAGAATTGGCTGGGAGATGGGAGCCGAGATGGGAGCTGAAGGGGGCCTGGGAAGGGGAGGGGGATGCGCATTGCGGAGACCATTGCCCCGGCCTTGCACATTTATGCATTTTCAGACTATACCGGTAAATCTTAATTAAATAAATCAAATTACGATTTTTTTAATTTTTTCAAAAATCTACCCACAGTCTAGCCCGTAGACTGGATCGGGTAGGGGTGGGGATGGGGGTGGGGGTATATAAGGTTGTAGATAAGATAAGGGGCGTGCATAACATAAATGCTCGAGTATAATGCGGGGGAAGGGGGGGGGGGGCTTACAAATGTGGGACTTTGCCATTTTTTGTAACATAAAAGACAGACCGACCGAGACCAAGACATAAGCATCTGAGACCAAGACGAGACACTAGACACACAGTCACCGTCTTGAGATGGAGACATGTCACAAGACACACTGATGCCCATGTTTCCAGTTTCAATGAACAAATCTGCTTTAAAATTACAGAAATTAACAAGCAGTATGTATGGAATCTGTTACCTGAATTTGAATTAAAGCTCGATTACGGCTTCGTCAGTGTCCAGTGCAGTCGCTCTCTCGATCTCCGCTAGCTCTTTGCGTTCGATGTGCATCCTTATTGCATTATATACATAAACTGAAGCTAGGAACCAAAATTTATGCAAACTTTCAGATATGGTGTCCTCCACAAATATACTGTAAAGTTCACATATTATTGTTATTATTATTAGTACCGGTAGTAGTAGTAGTAGTAGTAGTAGTAGTAGTAGTAGTAGTATTTAGGTGGTCTGTCATCTATGACAGATCACCTCTTAATTTTGTCAGAATTTTCTTTCTTTTTTAATTTTTATTCCAACGCAATAATTTTTGTCCGCATGATTTCTCTGAATTGGCTGATTCAATTTTAATGAAATTTTCGTCAGTCATCAGGCCTATCAACGACATGAACATGTTAACTTTTCACGGTCATCGGGTCATCATGACGTCATGCAGGCGCCATTTTGTAAATATCTTATCATGATCATATATTCATAACGCATTGTCATTACTGGTTCATATGTGGCATGATGACAGTCCATAATAGTCCAAAGAATTCCATTTAGTCAGACGCACGCGTACGCGTTCGTCCGTGCCTCAGTGAACGCGCAAATCGAAAAAAAGCTCAGAATCAATTTATATTCATTTTGTACACGTTTCAGGCCATTTTAAGTTAAATAAAGTCAAATTGATTTTGCAGTGAAACCTGTATATCAAGACTGCTCAAGCGTGACAGAAGAAGCAGTCTTTATGAGCAAGGTGGTCTTTGCATGCAATCAGCGGAAACAAAAGTTGTGGTTTTGGGGGACTGGTGGCCTCTCTATACAAGTGGTCACTAGAGCAAATTTGACTATACATCACCAGCTCTGACGACAAGTGGCTCACCGTCAGTTTGCACTTTACCTCTGGACCAAACATACAAACCCTAACCATAAGTCTAAGCCTAACCTCTAAAATAACTTGACACTAATGGAAGCCCGAGACACGCTATGGTGGGAGGCCTACCTCACAGTGACACATCAAAACCTAGCCACACAAAGGTCACATATTGCATAAAACTTGTTATCAATAACAAGTTGCAGTGATTGTTAGAAGCTTCTGAAATTATTGCATCTGATTGGCTGAGAGCATATTTGTCATAGAAATGTGGCAGTTGTTATTGACAACTAGTTAATGGTATCTTCCATGGAAACCTTGAATTTGATTGGCTGTTGAGCAGTGTTACCATGGAAGTTACCATTGATGGCAGCGTAACCATGATCAGTGGTAGGTTTTCGGGGCCCTGAACTGATCTTCATTGTGAAATGAAATGGTTGATACCTCATTACTCTCTTTTATATTTTAGGGGGACATATCTGAAATTTTCAGGTAGGTGTAAAAAAACATCATTGGCTTTTCGGTTTTTTTATGTGTTTCCCTTTTTGCCAGAAAAATTTGCTGACAAGAAATTCTGTGAAATAAATGACTTCCATGATGGGGGGGGGGGGGGGGGGGGAGAGAGACACACCCTATTGTGTCCCCCAACCTTAATTTCTCTTTTTCTTTGGGGGGGAGGGGGGTTATCCCCTGTCCCCCTCCCAAGATTGACACCCATGCCTCCATTACATGGATATTGTTTGATTTTGAGGCCCGACCCGATGGAATGACCTAGATACTAAATCATTGCCGCGTTCACGAATCAGCCATTACGCGCACATGCAAAGAAACGCGCATTGCAGAAGACACCTTTTCGAAATTGAAATTTAAAAACATCGATACATAAAATTATGCAAATAAAGCAAATTCCGTTATTTCAAGAACACCTAAATCTATAAATGCTTGTTTCTACAGTTCAAATTTTTGCGCACCATGCATGGATTCTTTGGTTTGTAAAAACGACAACATGATTATTCTTTGAAAGGCATAACCAGAGTGTTTTGATGGTTTTGTTTGTTGGTTTCATTGGCAGGTATTAATTAGATGGAGAAATCAAGTAGGCTCCAGAAGAGAATCTGTAGAAAAACTCGAGAAAATCCTCTTGAAACATAACCTGACAGACACTGTCCGAGCCCTCCATCGAATGGAATAAGGCGAGAAAGTAGGTAAGTGATAGTATACATATATTGGTTGCTTTGATTTGGACTTATTACACATGGACTACCGAAGTCACAAGCCCTTGTGGGAGTGCCACTGCTAGATTTATCTGGATTTATTTTACATAAGTCCATGGTCCAGTGATTGTCACCGCCTTGTGCAGCATTTTCAATCATCGACAAAGGAGTAGTTCCCTTCAGCGTGGTTTTGTTCGGCTGATGTTCTCTTTCAGAATATGTCTTTGATTAATGATCAGTGCGCTGCTGATTGGGAGCAGCAAACCTGAGAACATGTTCATTTTTGTGATATGAAATTTTATCATTACTGATTCGCACAGTAAATCCTTTGTACATTTTCCAAAATTAAACATGATTATACAAGAAATAGGAAGAAGGCATGAGAAAAGAGGGTTTAACAAAACTGTACCTCACCTTGTCTATTTACCATGTGTCCTGTTTGATTTCAGGTCCTGTTTATGTGCCAGAAAGTGACTCGGCAATTGGACAAATGGATGAAGAGTTTCTAGGTTTTGATGAAGACATGGAAACTGTCGGCTCATCAACGATTGCTCCTCTTTCAGAAAAGGAGTTCTATGACATTTACCTTGTTGCTTCTTCGAAGGAAACACCATATTTCCGGAAGATGATGCACATCATTCACAATAACGGCTGGAGAGTGCAGACGCCTTTCGATGGCAAACTTGGTGAACCGGTGTTAAAACGCATCGAGGAGGCTGTCTTGAACTGTTCGTATGTGGTGTTTATCATCACCAAAGAGGATTGTGATAGTAAAGGTGCGAGTCACACGATGACAATTGAGATGGCGTTTCAGGCTCTGACAGGCAGAGGACTCGGAGGCAGGATCATTCCTATACGTTGTTGTGACTTGTCGTTCATCCCTCTAAAGCTTAGGAGTTTGATTGGTGCAAGTATTCATGACGACGATCTTGAACGAAGATTAAAGAATAGTATTGATGTTGGTATCAGGACAGAGAGAGAAGAGGAGTATCGCTCAGTTTCGGGTGAGTTTTGTGACTTTACTTTTTTTTCTGTGTGGTCTAGATGATTCCTTTGGCTGTAGCCCACAAGGTGAGCTGACCTGCATGTCCTCTGCCGATATAAACTGGAGTAACACAGATTAAATCATTGTTCTCAACCTTTTTTACCTCATGCCCGCTTTAGCTCTTTACAAAATTTTTCAAGGCCCACCTCCAGGGGGTCACTCACAGACTGCAGTGGTTCCCATTCGTGTCCAAATAGGCAGCGTAAAGGGGTCAGATTTCTGACCCAAGGCGTCAAAGCCGTTTTGGGGAAGAGGGGTGTTTTTCAGTCTTACATTTGGCGTTCCTGCGGTAGGGGGTGTTTATCATTCTATCATTCAATGTTTTTGAGAAATAGCCGTTCTTCAACATTTTGTGGGTACATTTTGCAACACCATTTATGTCATTTATGCTACGTTCACACCTTTGCGTATGTGGCTTGCGTATTGCTGCGTATTGACCAAACGCAGACATACATGTAAGCAGTCATACCCAATAAAGCGCAATGAAACTTGCTCTCATCGTACTCAACGCGCAGACTAGCGCATAGACCTGCGCTGGTTGCTCGCTAGTTTTAAAAATCTTAAATTATCACAAGCAAGCGCAAGGTCAAATCGTCTGTTTTGGAGCGCTTGTCATTGCCTATAGCTGCGTTTCTTGCACGATTTACCTCGCTTTAGCTCATTGTTGTTGGCATGATTGCGCGTAATGTTGCGCTGTTGCTCGCACACTACGCGCATTAGCAAATTAACCACTGCGTTAGTGCTGGATATACTGCGAGTTTAGCTCGTACGCCATATGCTTTTTATGAGCAGCATAATACGAGCTAGATACGCAATAGTGTGACTGCTCGCGTCAGATTTGCCGCGTATTGCTGGGTACAGCTGCGAAATTGATTGCGCAGCAATACGCAAGCCAAATACGCAGAGTTGTGAACGTAGAATTAGTGGTAAATTTTATATAATCTTACGCCATTTACACCATGCAGGGTGTAGTATCGTAAGTGTTCTTTTGTTCTGATGTTTTAAAGGATACCATACGAGGCGGTCGGTAATAAAACACAGAAAGCAGGAAAACAGTGTTCGAACCACATTTGTTGTTTCCAGAATATTCAATCATTATATTGGCGACGAGTGGAGTGAGAATGAATCTCCCACAATTTGAACGATTTTCTGTGCATGATGAGCCGGCAACAGTTGGACAACGATGGGCAAAATCGTCAAGAGACTGGATAATTTGTTCACGGCATTTGCTATTACCGATGCCAAGCAGCAACGAGCGCTTCTCCTCCACTATGCTGGACCGGAGGTTTCGGACATTTTTGACACGTTACCTGATACGGGTGAGCCAAAAAAAGCACTCGAAAAGCATTTCTGTCCATCAGTGAACATTGAGTATGAGCGTTTCGTGTTCAGGCAGTGTAGACAAAATGAAGATGAGACTGTTGATCACTACTGTCAGCGATTACAAAAACTTGCTGTTTCGTGTGATTTTGCTGACAAGGATGGCGAAATTAAGTCGCATATTATTCTTGGATGCCATTCACAAAAGCTACGCATTTCAAGAAACATTCTCACTAGACATACTCCTTAGTACAGCACGGGCTTATGAACAAGCAGATCGTCATGCTGCAGTGATCGAGGGTGCTGAAGCTACCGCTACGACCGTCCAAGCGGTCGGGGCTCGTAATCGTACACACCAAGTGCAACGTCAGCGACAGTCGCAACAACACCATACAGCAAAGACTGAGCACTCTACATGCCGCAACTGTGGAGGTGTGCTTCCACACCGACACAAGCCTTGTCCAGCCAAGGGCAAGACATGTCATACCTGTGGGAAGCAAAATCATTTTGCCAAGTACTGTATGTCTAAAAACAAAGCTAAAGCTGCTAGTGCTAAACACGTCCAAGCCATTACCACTACCACCTGTGACATTGACCCTCAAACCAAGAGTTCAGGTCCAGAACTTCCAAGTACAGGTCAATATGAGCACTACCAGTTTCATGTCGAGGCACAATCACTGCCTTTTGTGCCTAAACCAGCTGTAACTGTACATGTAAATGGCACCCCCATCAGTGCTGTCATCGATACAGGGGCGTCAGTCATGATGATGTCTCAGCTATTAGATATTATCATTTTGCCCCCCCCCCCCCCCAATAGTTTCCCAACCAAAAAAAAAAGGGAAAAAGAAAAAAGAGAAAAGAAAGGAAAGGGAAGGAAGGGATTTAATTGAAAGCGTAAAACAAGGAAAAAGAAAGAAAACGGGACACTGGGAAGTGCTCGCTCGCTTCGCTCGCTCGCATTTATTATATTTTAAACAATGCCGATGATAATTACTATTCTTATGAAAGGAAATCGGTTTGCGTCTTGTGTTTCTATCTAATGTTATACTATTCCTCTACTCATAGGAAGTAATATAACCAAACAAGATATCACTCCTAGAAATCGAGCGGCCAGTTGACCTAAAAATAGATAAAATTTCAGGAGATAACGGCCTGGATAAAAGAAACCCCGCAAAACAAAAACATATTTTTCGTTAACTCGCTCGATACTGAACTGTACTCTCGCTGGTAAAAGCTAGATACAAGATGATTTCGGGCAGCAAGTAGCTTATTATAGCAGCGAGATTCCAAAGTATCATTATATTTGCTCAGCAAGGTGGTTGACAAAGATTTTGGGACGAATCCATATAATTTCGCCGGGATCGGTCCTTGACTTTGCTCGCTATAGTAGAAACAGAATGGATTCGGACTGCAAGCGAGGTAGCCAAAACAGTGTCATATTCGGCACACAGGTGATCGGATGTATTATTTAGATATCATACAGGCATGACAGGTTTATAGTGTATTCTGATGATAATAATAATATTCCGTTCTTGTATAGCGCATATCACATTTTTATCACATTTTTATGATGACGAAATAACACTTCTATCATATGGAAAAGGGTATATTTTTCCTCGCTCGCTTCGCTCGCTGGTAATATTAAAAAAACACCAGAGTGGTGGGGGGGGGGGGGGCAGCAACAATGGACCAGCGATGTGACAAAATAGAGTTCAAATTTGGCAGTGAAGTTACCATATAAACATATTTATATATATCAAGTATCATTTATGCCTATATGATAACTAACCTCTTCTCTCATAACAAGAGATTTGTTATTTTTTGGTCGCTCGCTCCGCTCGCTCGCAAAATTGAAAAAAGCAGGATGGTTTACATAGCAAGTTGCTTAATTTCCTCAATTGGAAAATGCTTCACGTTGATACAGGCCTATGTTATATATATATATATATATATATATATATATATATATATATTGATATATACATACATATGTGTGAGGGTGTGTGTGTGTGTGTACAAATAGTAGCCGTGGGTTCATCTCCGCTTGGTCGTCTTGCCCCCCCCCCCCCCCCATCCGGAAAATGGATCGACGCCTCTGGCCACTGCCCTCAATCTTGTAGAACTCACATATGCCACATCATCAGTTTCGCCTGAGTCAGTCTATTCGGATCGTTTTACCGGCATAGGCAAACTGAACAACTATCGCTGTCACTTACAGGTAGACACATCTTTAACTCCTGTAGCTGTTCCACATCGTCGGATACCATTTCACATGCGCGACAAAGTGGTAAAGGAGCTTGACCGATTGTTGGAATGTGATATCATTGAAAAGGTGGAGAACACACCTTCGCCATGGGTCTCGGCTATCACAGTCGTGCCCAAGTGGAATAACGAGGCCATTCGCATCTGCGTTGATATGCGAAATGTCAACATTGCCATCAGGCGGGAACGTCACATCATTCCAACAGTTGATGATCTTATCGCTTCTCTAAATAGGGCAACAACATTCAGCACGTTGGACTTAAATTCTGGTTATCACCAGATGGAGGTCGATGAAGAGTCGCGTCAGTACAGTCTTTTCTACACCCGTTGGGCTCTTCCGTTACAAGCGGCTCAATTTTGGTCTTTGTTCCGCGTCCGAGGTTTTCCAGCATGCAATACAGATAACCTTTCAGGACTCGCCAGATGTGCTGAACATCAGCGATGATCTTCTTTTCTTCGGTCGCGACCAAGCAGAACATGATGCACGACTTCATCCTGTTATGCAGCGTCTACGCGCAGTGAACTTGACGCTACACCCTGCTAAGTGTGTCTTTAGCACAGATCGCGTGGTGTACTTCGGGCATGTCTTCACAGCCAATGGCATGTCTTCACAGCCAATGGCATCAGTCCTGATCCGCGTAAGGTGGACGCAATCAACGCTGTTGCAGAGCCACAAAACGTCTCAGAGATGCGCAGTTTCTTAGGCATGGTGACATACTGTGCTTGTTTTATTCCTGACCTCGTGTCCATCTCTGCTCCCCTCAGACAACTCACAAAAGCTGAAGTGCCAAGGACATGGGGACCATCTCAAACATCAGCATTCAGTCGCATCAACGAGCTTGTCTCCCAACACTGTACTATGGGGTATTTCAACCCAGCAAACCCCTCAGAGGTTATCGTCGATGCAGGCCCTCTTGGTCTTGGGGCAGTTTTGGTCCAGCATGACTCGCGCACGCAGTCAGTCATCCCTAACGCGTTAGCTAGTCGGTCATTGACACCTGTAGAACAGCGATACTCGCAAACCAAAAGGGAGGCATTGGCCATCACATGGGCTTTTAGGCACTTTCATATGTATCTGTATGGTGGATCATTTGTTGTAAGCACAGATCATAAGCCACCTATATCAATGTTCAATAACGCCAATTCAAAGCCGCCGATCCGCATAGAACGCTGGTTACTGCGGCTACAAGCGTACGACTTCCAGGTCCAATACTACCTTGGAAAATTGAAACCAGCTGACTACATGTCACGCCACCAACGTATCGCAGAGAGCGCAGGATCATCAGCAGCAGAATAATCGCAGGACAGCAGGTCTCCTTCATTGCAACACACACGATTCCAAAGACAGTCACGCATGAGGATATAGTATCTGCAACAAGCACTGATGATGTCCTTCAAAACTGTATGCGTGCTATCCAGGAGGATAGCTGGAGTGATCTTCTAGCAGCCGCAGATGCATTATTGCAGATCGAATATAGAAGCCTACATGAAGTACGCAATTAACTCACTGTATCGGATGGCAGTATAGCATGCTTTTACGCGATCATGGTATCGTCATTCCGCGTTCGCTTCGGCAGAGTATCATCGACATAGCACACGAGGGCCATCAAGGAATAAGTAAGACAAAAGCTCTCTTGTGTGAGAAGGTGTGGTTTCCTTCCATTGATCGTATGACTGAAGACACAGTTCATGATTGTCTGTCCTGTCAGATGAATACCATTGAGCACGCCAAGGAACCACTTAGAATGACGGAGCTTCCGCAACAGCCTTGGACAGAGGTTAGCGTAGACTTTGCCGACCTTCATAGCGGTGATCACATGTTGGTAGTCATTGATGATTACTCGCGTTTCGTCGAAGTAGAGATTGTTTCCTCTACTGCAGCAAGTCAGGTCATTCCGAAACTTGACCGAATCTTCTCAAGCTTTGGAGTTCCTACTGTGGTCCGTATCGATAACGGCCCACCATTCAGTGGGGCGGAATTCAATCAGTTTGCCAACTATTCACGCGCTTGGTCTTTGTAATTCACGCTGTAGTTATTTGCGTTTGAAATCTTCCGCAGATACGCGTGGGAAGAACCAAGCTATAAATAGGTCAGGAAACAGCTGTAAATCATATTAACGTTTTTGGCGTTAACATGTACTAATACCATACCAAAGGGCATTAGCTCATCCACTTGGTTTCGAACCCGGGTACTCCCAGTTACGAGACCACTGCTCTACCAATGAGCCACAGCGCCTCTGAGGATGACATACAGTTAGGAGGAGCAATTTTTCCGATTTCCTTTTCTTTGTATACCTTTTCGATGATTTTTTTTTGTTGTTGTTCTTTCTGCATGTGATGCATTGGTGAGGCGAGTGGACAGATCAACAATGGGAAGATACGTAATGAGGCCCAGACCCCTTCCAGCTTTGAACCCTCACCTGGAAAGGGGGTTGTTCTTGTTCTTCTCCGTCTTCCTCCTTGCTGGTGCACAAAGCTGGATTTAAAGAAATAATAAAAGAAAACAATTAGTATTGGGGAAGGGGAAGATGAAGAGATCATATAAAGAGAATGATGTCTAATACAATGAGATAGCCATGCAATTTGCAGGGTTTTTTTTTTTTTTTTTTTTTTTTCAAGTAGTCCTCACTTGGTTAGATGAATTTATTTCTAAATATAATACCTTGCTCTTGGAAGAAAGAAATGAAAACAAAACAAAAAATGGGAAAAGAAGGTTATGTTATACTCCAATTTGTAAAAACTGCAACTCTTTGGTTTAATAAAAGTCATGTTCTATACAAAATATCATTGCTTTCAAGTACACCTTTATTTACATGAGTACGTATTTTGCTTGTTGTCTTGTTCCGAAATAACATTATCAGGACTCTTGTCAATACACATACTAAAATCTCATTTATAAAATGGCAGTAGTTGTATACATGTAAAGTGCATATTAAGTAATTTTGACATTCATGTTACTATTTCAAAATTGTAGCTTGTTTACAGCCACAGGCGTGTGGCTGTAAACACAGCATTGACATGAGGATACAGCCACACTTGCCTGAATTCCCTACAAGTCTTATACTCGTACTGTGCCACGGCATACGGCAGCTGCATTGTACACAAGCAATGTGCCTATTCATGAGATGGTGTATGTTGCAAAACTTTATCAGAAAGGAGTTATCTCTTGAGATTCACTGACATACTAAAAATATTTTGACTTTATTGTCACCTGCTTGCCAGTAAAGTGAGAATGACTTCAGAATATTGTTTGTCTAATATGAAAAATCGTGAGATGAAACCTTTGTGATAAAGTTTTGCAACATGTAGCGTTGCACGAATATACGCATCGCTTGTAGAATACGGTAGCGATAGCTGCATCCCATGACAGAGAGCCAAAGGGAATTCAGACGTGTGTGGTTGCATCCTCAGTCAATACCTTAGATACATGCGTGTGGCCGACCGACCATAAGGTAAAGACAAACACATGTGGCTGTATACACTGCCTTAAAAAAACCCCTCCGAATTAGATGTGCATGACAATTGTTGTGGAAATCAAATTTGGATCCTAATGTTAACAAGTTACTTACAATGTGTGTATGTGTGTGTGTGTGTGTGGGGGGGGGGGTTGGTAAGTCCTCTCTAAAGATGAAACACGAGTTCAAATTTGTGATTGCTACCATTTACAAGTCAAGGGGAATGGGGAGTAGCCTGGGCCCTGGAAATTATCATCCCTGACATGAGAATGTACTCAGAAAATGCAATAATAATATATCTTGATTTTAGTTCCTTTTTTTTTTTTTTTTTTTTTTTTGGATTGGGCCACACACACAGGGATGCCAGTAAAAAAAAAAAAAGGAGAGCTGGGCCTGAAAATCATATAAATTGATATATTTTGTGTACAAAAATGCCCAAGCTACTATTGACAATAAATTGAATTCAGGCATTTGCCTGAAAACTCATACATCTTTGCACACATATTTTACTGCGTGTGGGACTGTAGTAAGATTAGCAACCACACATGCATGCGTTTCAGTATTACTGTTAGTCCTTTTACAAAGGAGTGAATAGTCCTGGAAGCAAATTCTACATGTATCTAAATAAATTTGGCACCATAAACTTACCCTCACTTGCTTCATTTTCCCTTTCCTGCTTCTTTTGGGCTCTCTCAATCTTTGATTTGCCTGTGATCTCTCTGTTTTGTCCCTCCGCTTTTCGGAGATTAGCGAATTCCTCGCGATTGGTTGTAGTAAATGATATGGATGTAGATTTTAATTGGAGGGCATGGAGTACAAAAGATAGGCATGTAATTTATAGAGATAATGCAGGGTCATCTTTAAGATTGAGTCATTGACAGCATATGGAAGTGATGGATCATATGGCAAGAGTATGGCACAAGTCAGTTGGAAGGGGTCCTGGATTTTAGCCAGTGGTGTATTTGGTGTAGAATCGAGGGCATAACGCAGGAATCTGCTGACTCTATGTACTAAGTCCTCCCGTAGCTGGGCAGTCGTAACACAGCCAGCCACGACACAGTAACCAATACATGCAGCAGCACCCCATTTTGACATTGTGAGTGCACACAGTAACAGAGGATATGATTGACCAGTTTTGGCATCATCAACTGCAGTGCCATGAGACCCTGCTTCTGATTGGTCGATTATGACATCATCTCATGAATTGCTTTGGCTTCTGCTAAAAATGGCATTTTACTTGATTTTCTCACTAACGCCCAAAATTTGACAATGGGAACATTCCATTTCTTTCTTAGCAACATGTCCAAAAGGTTGTAAGAATGAAATGAAGTACTTCCCAGATATGGATCACGGAATGAAAGAATTTCAGGGCTTGTCCATGGCCTAGTAACTTAGATTTAACGTACGTAACTGTAATAGGTTATGAACCACGGTATGCAGACCAGGCAGTATCCGTACATACTTTTTCATGACTGTGGCGTTAAATTAAAAAAAAATAATAAAAATTCATGGCGCTAATCACTTTCGTATCCATGTCCGATGGCGATGACTGACGGAATGAAGCGCTGCAGGTACATGCACGCAGATGTGCGACTCGACTGAAGTGTGCTTTATTCCGTCAGGCTTGGATATGCGAAAGTGCATTAGGGCGAAACCCAGATCTAACGTTAAACTTACGATCCACAAGATGTGTGGTGATATTTTACTTGATTAGCCTACTACTAACAACAGGTAGATCCCTGCTAACACACTTTTATCTGCAAAAATGGTCTGGAACCGGGAAGAAGTTTGCCTGATCTTGCGTGTGACTTGTGATATTAGTGAGTTTTCGATTTGCACGTTCACTAGTGGACTGCGACGTATGCGGTAATTTTTGAAGCAGTGCGCATGCGCATCGACGAGCTCATCGTTCGTAGCAGATTTCTAGAACGTGTTCACCCTAGTTTTGCCGTCGTTTGGAAACTGTGACGACGTTGGCGCGATATTTGGTAAGCGCTATACAAAACACCACATTACAAATCACAAAATGGACCCAATTGACTTGATTCTGCAAGCGGAGAGTAGTGGAAGCATAAGTTCTCTAAAACTAACACATTCTCTTGTCTGTGATTTCCCTTAATTCAAAATTGTTGCAGAAAAATCCATAAAATGAACACATTTTATTTCTGCATCGGCAATCTGTTGCAGCATACAGTCCCATGCACCGAATTTGGTGTTAGCCGTGCTTTAGTATAGCCATGCAAGTAAAATTTGCGGGCGTAAAGTTAGACCTCCTAGCGTTTTACTATTCCTATCAATTTCATAATTTCCCTCTGTAACACGTTTCTGTATTAATTCCGGTTGACACTGCAATTAGATTTTGATGCTGCTTAAAGAAGAAATTTCTTGTTCTGTCCTGTGACTGTGTTTATCTGACTCTATCTAGATCTAGATCTAGTAAGACTAAGTTATAGATCTAATCTAATAAGACTAACTTAACTGTTAAATCTAAGTCTAAAAAAATCTAAGACTATTTAGATCTAACAAAAGTAACAGTATTAAACACTACAGTTTATGGGGTGTTGTAAGAAACTATCAGTAGGGTAGGCCTATCAAGATAAAAAATTTACTTTTGAAAGTGGTGTTTAAAAACAACTAGCTTACCGGTCAGCGAATCAATACAGGAAATACCGACCAGATAAGTTTTATTCCAAAATAGTAATCCTACTCCTAGTATCCGTAAAATTGAAGCTAAAGTTGGTCCCAAATCGAGCCATTTCTCTCTCCATGGCATAAGCTTTCCAACTCAAATTTTGCGCGATGAAACCTGACAGCGAACTCGAGACATCATTGGAGAGGGAGTGAATTTGGTGGAATTTTTCTACTGTAAATCTATGCTTGTTGGTGTTCCAATACAAGACTTATTTTTTTATATTAGTTTGTTAGGATTATTTCCCATGTTTATTATGTATTACATATTTACCAAAAAAGGTCCATTATAATTGCCTCTCATGTACATCTCAATCTCACAAAAGAGTCTTGCCCACGTAACTACTAACTACCCCCCCCCCCCCAAAAAAAAGGTTTTAAATGTGTTAGGTCTTTCCCCTTAAAGTTATTAACATTTTTAGATTTTTAAAAAGCTAATTTTGATACTTGAAAATTGTATAAACAACTGAGTTGTAGTTTTAAAATACTTATCTGAAAATCTCATATTGTAAAATGCATTGAAAGTATTTCTCAATATGAAAATTTTTAGCTAATATTTGTAAACGATGTCATCTTTTTTTATAGCGGTCGGTTTTTGGAACGGCTATTTCAATTTCCTTGTTAGATTTTTATAAATTTATTCTTGTTACTGAAATATTGTGTAAACATATGGGTTATAGTCAGTGGCGTACCTGGCAAACCTCGTCAGGGGGGCAAAAATTTTCTGACAAGCAAAAAAAAAAAGGAGTTCAAAGGTCATCACCATTTTCGGAAGCACTTTCCCATCCAGAATGTCTGACAAGCAAAAAACAAAAGAGGTCAAAAGTCACCACCATTTTCTGAAGCACTTTCACATCAAACATTTTCTGACAAGCAAAAAAAAAAAAAAGGTCATCAAAATTCTGTCAGGGGGGCACTCTGCCCCCCTTCCCTCAGGTACGCTAGTGGTTATAGTTTAAAACGACCAATCTATATATCTGAAATTGTAATTTCTATGGAAATTTTTTATAAATATGTAGTGAAAATCAGAGCAAATGTTTAAAAATATCTACGATCGGTTCTTAACGGCTGTTTTGGATTTCTAGCTCCTGGTGAGATTAAATACACAAAATCTCTGGTTGTGACCTATCAAACGCGTTTCTTTCAAAAAAAATTGTTGGTTCCAGAGTTTTTTAGTACATATAAAGCTATCCATATATACATGTACATATCTCATCTTGACTTGGATATTTTTGTTTTATTATATGCCCACAATCTAATGTAACAAAATTTCTTTAACAATATATTGGGTTTATTATAATTTTGGGCAATATTTCTTTGACTATGTGTGTGACCTACATGTACATGTACATATACATAGTTTGTGCATCCACAGATAACATTTCATGTGGTATCATAGGGAAGCATGGCAGTCTCCAGTGGTTAGCCAAAACATTATTTCCATTATTAATGATAGGTTAGCCAAAACATTATTTTCATTAGTGATATCCAGATGAAAATATAGGATTTAGGGAGTAACAGGAATTATGCCATTGTCAGTAACAGTGAGCAAAAATGCCAGCATTTGGTTCTCCTTCACCTTTTTGTGCATGCCACCCACACATAAAAACACTGAAAACAATGTTAACACACAGACACAGACAAATCCAACAGATTGAGAAGTAATTAAGCACTAATCAAAAGCAAAGTTATAACATTCATAATTGAACAACTCACACATCACATTTACATTCTCATACTTAATGAAAATACTTCATACAAGTGGAGTAGAGTTGAAACATTTATATTCATATAAAGAAGTGTTGTCCCTGATATGTTCATAACATATATATAAATTAAACATAGATCGAGCACTGGTTATGGTAGTATACAGACAAGTGTGTAAAATTGTGAAGACATACAGATGCTGTTACATCCCAAAGAAAGAGCATTCTCAACATCTGTATAGCCAAATAAACTCGTTTCCCATTTGCATAATATGTTTAATTTCTTATTGGACTGGTTTATTACAGAATTGTCACATGAAAATAATGAAACTAAATCTGATTAAAAAACATCGATTGAAAACAGTTTCATATTAAAAATGGAGATTCGGCATGATTATGATCTTGCAATTACAACTATGAAGATGACGTCACTGAGCTGGTACGTACGTCGCGTCGTCGTCGTGTGAAATCGAAAAGGTAAAATATACATCTGCGTGCCTCGTCAACCCTGCTTCAAAAAATTGACCGCATACGTCGCAGTCCACTAGTGAACGTGCAAATCGAAAACTCCTATTGTTCCTGGCACGGCGCGCGCCGGCCTACCGATAGCGCGCATACGTTCAAAACTGGCGGTTTTCGCTGTTGACAGTATAAGTTTCTCAATATTTACAAATTTACTACTTTTTATGAGGTGCAATTTCAGATATAGACACCAAAGATTTAACTAAAAACTTAAACAAAAAACAAAAACATGATACATTGACCCGAATTCAGTGTCTAAATGAGATATGCCGTTCAAGTATACTTTGATAAAGATTCTGCACCCCTTATGCGCCTGCACCCTACAGGGTGCGGATTTGCACCCTGAACTCGATCTTGCACCCTCAGGGAAGTAGATTATGCACCCGGAGTCAAATAATGATGATGCAAGCAAATCTGATCCCAAATGCACCCTAATTTCTTAGTGTGCACATTCACCTTTCAGAGGATTTACTAGCTATGCTAATGGTATGTAATTTTGTAAAAAAAAAAAAAAAAAAAAAAAAAAAAAACATTTGTCCCGATTTGTAAAATTTATCATTGGATGTGCGAAGGCATTTGCTATAATTGTTTTCAAATATATCTATATTTGATGAAGAATGATTTGTAAAATATTAAGTGAAACTTCTTTACATTTTCATTTCTCATAGCTGCCACCAGTACAACTGCAAATATTACTACCTCACAACTACATCATCCCTGAAAAAAATGTTTTGTGCAATCGTGAACCTTCACCTAATACAATTTAACATGTTCAATTGAAAAGAAAAGAGTATGCGACCAAAGTGTGAAAGGTTGTAGTGATTCTCATTTGACGTGTATTCAACGCACTTCAGTTTCTACTGTAGGAGCGGATCCATACTTAAAGGGGAAGGAGTCGTAATTTTATCTCCAAACAAATTACGGCATTATGGTGTTATTACATATATATATATTTCATAAATTAGTTTTTAAACCTAATCATGAAGAACCTCTGCATTTTATTGTAATATTGTTTGTGAGCCTTATCTTAATTCATATGATTTATTAATTTATTTCTCATATTCTGTGATGTAATTGTTGTTTGTGTTATTTCTAATTCTATTTTGTTGCTTTTTATGCATATAACGCCCCATTGTAAAAAAAAAAAAAAAAAAAAAAAAAAAAAAGCCCAGTAGCTAAACTGGGCATTCACGGTGTTTAAATAAATGAATAAAATTAAATCAAATCAAATCAAATTTTCACGCCAACGCAGTAGTCAGATAACATTATTACGAAGCAACACTTGGGGCTAATTTCTAACACTGCAAAATTCATCCAAACGTTTGAAGTGTGATGTTTTGAAATGTGTATGTTCAGTGAATGAAGAATTATCTTTATCACACCTAGACTTGAAATTCATTTGTTAAGTAAATATCTCTCACATTTGTAATGACGGGTTTCTGATGACCACTTTTCTTTCTTTGTCGTATCACATCTAGATATTTTTACAGAGCTACAATGTGGTGTAATTTTCCATTATCAAAGGGTCTAATACAGCACTATCTTTTACTGCACCTACTTGTACTTCTACTGCTACAGGCACTGCTACTGCTACTAATTCTACTACATCTGCACCTGTTACTACAAACATGACATCCCCATCTCCGAAATCCAGTGCGAATTACGAATTTGACGACATCTTGGAAATGGTAGCAAAGGCACTGTTCAAGAAGGAAGACATCAATAGGTTAGGAAAAGCTTTGGGATTTATTCCTGGAGATATTGGTCGCTATACTGAGGAAAACGAGAGGCAAGGGGGAAGTTACATTGGGACATTGGGTATGCTCCGTAAGTGGCGACAAGGACAAGCGCCCGCTGAGGAACGAGAGGCACTGAGAAATGCACTACTAAACGCTGGCATGAAAAATATGGCTGATAGAGTACTAGGCACATCCCCATCCGGTAAGTGGCAATCAAACAGTGGTGGTACCAAGGGGTGGGGGGGGGGGGGGGGGATGGGAGGAGCATTTGCCCCCCCCCCCCCCGACATTTTTAGGACTGAAAAGAAAATTTATACAGTAATTTGTAAATAAGTAGATGTTGTCATAAGCATCATATTCAAGCTGTGATGTGCTTTAAAATACCATTTTTCGCTCCTCTAAACTTCGATTGAAAACCAAAAAAGTTGGTTATTTTTGGCTCGCTCGCTCGTCATATTTTTAAATTTCTTTTCTAAAATGCGATTAAAAAACAAGAAAAGTAGCCACTTTTGGCTCGCTTGCTTCGCTCGCTCGTCATATTTCAGAATATTTACTCGAAAATGCGATTAAAAACAAAAAACCAGGTTATTTTTTATTCGCTCGCTTCGCTCGCACACAAAAATGATATTAAAATGTGTGTAAGAAGAAAAAAACAAAAATTGACTGCCCCTGCCCCCCACATTTTCTTTTGCCCTACATTTGCCCCCCCCCCCCCCCCCTCCCGCACTTTAACAATCCTGGTGCCGTCACTGTAATCTAATGCTGTTTGAATATCACTGATAACAAGAAAAAGTGTTTCACAGGTTTGTACAAACAAACGAAACTATATGTTCGGCTTTCAAGTCAAATGAATTAGAACCTTTCCAGCCAAAAACCAAAGTCAACTATGAAAATTAGTCCCTTGTAGCCTATGCCCATGACTTTTATAGCTTTTGTTCCTTTAACGCTTTTTAAAACTCCTTTTGGTAAAAGAAAAGTAAAGCAAATCACCGTGGGGTTAAGGGGACTAATTTTTGTGCGCATTGTATCACTGTCAAACTTAACACCACCCCGCCCCATAAAATTCTTAAACAATTGAGCATGGACACAAAATTAATAAAAGCACAGCTTAACTTCTGAACAAGAATACTGCCTACTTTCGGGACATGCTGGCGATATTTATAAACTAGTCACTCTCCAGCAATAGAACCGGGGACCAGAAAGGTTTGGTTCGATGTAAAAATGTCAGAGGTAAAAATTTCAGAGGTAAAAATGTCAGAGGTAAAAATGTCAGAGGTAAAAAAGCCAGAGGAAGAAATATCAGCTCTGGAAATCCCGAAGTGAACATGTTACAGTCCAGGTAGTCCCCCCTACGAATATTGAATTAGAAAAGCTTTGGCCGCTTCACATGCACTGTGAAACATAATTGTGACAATGGAATAAGTAAATTGCGCCTTCTACGTAAAAAATGTCACGTGGGATGATGTCCATTGTTTTCTTTGTGAGATTAATGGGAAATAAGTTCTTAATGAAATGACAGAGCGGAAAGAAAATATTCACGTTTGATGTTTTGCATATGCTAACACAATTAACTAATTAAGTACAATTCTTTTGAAAAGATGTAAATTCCGCAGCGTATCCGATGAGCGACTATACAAAGATCGAATTTGTTCCATTCGCTTGCTTCCTATTCCACTTATTAGGAAAATAATATTCAGGCATTTGTTCACGTACACCACTCTAATATACGAAGAGGAATGTGCACATTTGACTCATGTGAAATGAATGTTGTCAGCTACTAATGTTACAAGTCAAAGTTCTTCCCACCATCGTTTTACTATGTTCATTAACGTACAATTTTTAACTGTACATGTATGCTTAATTCCCCCTCACTCATACATGTACTTTTTTTCCCCAAACATAATCAGTAATGTACAAACGATGAAAGACTGAACAAACTAGGCAGATATCTGACATACCACTGGCATTTCTACCTCTGACTTTTTACCTCTATCATATCCAAATCTGAGATTTTTACCTCTTGCATTTTGACCTCTGGAATTTTTACCTCTGACATTTCACCCTGGCATTTTACCTCTGACATTTTTACCTCTGACATTTTTACTTCTGACATTATTACCTCGACATTTTTACCTCTGACATTTTACCTCTGACATTTTTACCTGGCACCAAAAGAAATAATCCTTTTTGTGTGCATCGCAAGCAATTTCGCCACAGTGGTGATTGCTTGGTATACATATGAAACAAACAGATATATAATTTTGTAAACAAATTTAGAAATAAAAGTTCAAGACAAATTACTGCTGGAAAGCTCTATTCAGATGTATTATCAAAATGACTCTTAAAATTCATGTTGCTTGCCTTTTAACGATAGACTTTGAAATTTCTTCCGATATCTTTGAATGAAAGTTATGACGTGAGGCTTTTGAACCTTAAAAAGTGACCATTTTTTCAGACTTGTGATTTTCATTACAGATCAACATGCGTGTGATCTCTGACACTTCGAGTGATGCCTAAACGCATTAGTTTTTCATTCAACGTGTTATCTCTAAGGGCTATTTTCTGGTCTATCGGTATTAAAAGCACTTGTCTTTCAAATTTTTTTTTTTAATTCAGATACCATCCCAGAAGATCTGATGAAAGGAAAGGTCCCTTGCAATCGAAGCAGAATAATGGTTGTTGGACCTGCAGGTGTTGGGAAGACTTCCTTTATCAATCGACTCACAAATCAAAGGTGCGAACGAGTTTTGTAATAGTAATAATCGATTGGGGTCTGTCACTTAAGTTGAATATATGATTTCTTAGAGAGATGGTTGGATTTTTTCCTAATAACAGACACTTTTGAATTGAATTGTTTAAGTAATTTCTTTTAAAGTGCATATGCTGAACAGACACTGAAATGAGCAACATAAGAAGGAAATGGTTGAAACTCTTCATTTTTTTTCTGCAGGCCTTTATTATTTCAGAATGCAAACAGAATTAAAGATGCTTCTTTATGCTGTTTGTTTTTGTTTTTTATTGAAATAAGTTTGAAATTTTCGAAGAAACTGATGCAACCCTGTAAAAGGATTTTTAATTCTGATTGAATTCTAAAGCAGTGACATTCAGCACAGGAAAATGTCAATAGATCCATTTATGGTTTTGGGCCAGGGTAACCTCGAACAACATCAATGTGTAAAAACCACGGGAGTTTTTGCATGCGAAAAGTATGACCGAATTGAAGTGATCATCGTTTGGGGAGCAGTGAGGGTGCACAGATGGGTCATAGCGTGTAGGGCAGAGTGTAGCCATTATCTTTCATTTCTTTCAGATACTTCACTGGAAATCATGAATAGAATATCACACGATCTTCCACATGTATATTTTGTTGCAAGGACGTAACAGGCATTATGAGGCTTAGAGGCGTAGCTAGGATTTCATTTTAGGGGCGGTAATGAGCATGCGAGGCTTGCGATTTTCATACTGAGCGCGCTCCATTGTCTGCTCCCGTTCTTCCTTCGTTCTCTTACCTTTTTCTTTTCTCAGTCATGCTTTTTTTTTTTGAGGGGCTTTTGTTTCGGGTAGGCCCCGGGAAGGGCAATTGCCTCCACCGCCCCCCGCCCATCTACGCTAGTGGTGAGGCAACGTTTTATTACCAGTTTCATGCCGGTTTTCTTTTGCTCCCAAAAATGTGCTTTAATGAACTTACCATCTTGCATTCTCTACCTCTCTGCAGCTTTGATGAAGATGAGAAGTCTACAGTAGGAACTGTAAATACACACACTACAAGTCAATGGAAATTAGAAGAAGTTCCTCGAGGTAATGATTTTCAAAGCACAGAGTGTTCAATTCCAACAAAATGCAATCATTTTCAAAAGTCAAAATTCATCCCTTTAAATGCGTAATATCCTTAACTTGAATAGCTACATACACTGACATATCCATAAATACCATAAATCGTTGGATTTTGTTGGACAAAGTGAATGAAAAGAAAGGCTTTAGTTCCAAATCATACTCCATGTTCTGTTATTCAGATTAGTTCAAGTACGTGCTACACTGAATACTCTTTGAATAATTACCCCAAATCAAAAATACATGAACGTGCATATGAAAAATGTAATTATGCTCTACTTTCAGAGATTCAAACACAACAGGGTTGGGTGTTGTTTCTATTTCCAAAGTTTCTTGATTCCGTGAGGGACCACTACTCCAAAGTCCTTTTAGTCTACAAGTTCATGAATTAAAAGTTCATAATAAAAAATGAGATCGAGTTATTCTGAAGGTTTTTGATTACGAAAATGAAACAGGATCCTAATCTTTAAAAAAAAATGAAAAAAAATAAAATAAAAAAATACACTAGAAGTACGGAAGTGCAGGAGTAATGATGTTTTGCTTAATTTTCAGCCTTTTTATACCCCAATCATCCCTAATGTTCCTTGCATTCTCAGTATTGGTGTAAAATCACCCAAGAATTAAAAGCCATTGTCAGCTGCTAGACCAGGAAAACGGAAAAACTTCTTTATACTTAACTATCAACTCGTTTAGGAGAAATCAAGCATTTTTCATATTACTTGTTCTCTAGCATGCATCATTCATATTTGAGGCATGAGGTATCATGTGATACAGGATAATGTGAATTCTTATGTAAGATGCTTTTTTGCAAAATAATTACGTTTATTACCCTAAGAAATATCTCAAAGTTGCAATTTGTGCGGCAAATAAAATTTTGGCGCCACCATTTTCGTGCATGTATATCTCATAAAGGAAGTTATTTATTATGATAGGGAATTTCTGCCATGAATTCCGCTTTCTGATTTTTCTGTTACGCACTGTACAGTGTAAGTTGTCCTAATATATTACCATGATTAATGCCCAAACAGCACAAGAAGAAAAGCTTTTCATGTTTATTTGTTTGTGTTCATGCCTAAGATGAACTAGCGGAATGTCTAGCACGGCATCAAAACGCTTCCAGTGAAGAAAGGAAGGTAAATATATATTTTTTTCATAGTATGCTGATTTTTTATAGAGGAATTCTGAACGATCAGTACTTATCTATGGTCTCTCTTCTTGGCATCGAAATGGCTACTTGAAATAATTTATGCAATTGCTTTTTTTTCCATTTATTGTCATAACTCACTTGAATTAAATGCTTAGTCATACATTCATATTCATTATCATTTCCTTGAAAATATCTAATTAACACAAAATCTTTCGAATTGAATTGTGTGCATGAATTTCTAACTAAGCCTGAAAGATCTACATGGACCATGTAGACTGATTTACACTCTATCATTACTACGTGATATGAGAAAATACCTAAAATCATGATGATTAACAAAGTATCCTTATTTGAAATAGCATCATTTTTAACAGCAAAAGTTTAGAGCAAAATAATTTAGCAGCAGTGTTTCTACACTACAGTTATTGACTAACTTTCCTGTGAAAATGAGATTGATCTGTCCAGTCAGGCTTGGGTAAGCAACTTTAAAGTTTTATTTACCTGGCTAATTCAAATGTATATCTAAATACCAATTTACTACAACTTCTTTAAGTTGCCCTGTAATTACGTTTCAATCACACTATATTGCATTGTTTAATATACATATCAATTTCAATATGCTTTTTCTATATGAATTATTGCTTGTATTAATATAATAATCTATATACATGTTTTTATTCTTGGGGTGTTTACATGCAAGTCCAGGTCGGGAAGGATAGCCTGCGGGCTACAGTTATTTATTTAACTTTTTCCTTTTCCAGGCAACCTGGACTTGTTCTGCAAACATCCCTTTTCACTCTGTAATTGTATTTTCTCCTGTAAATTGATTGTAAACTTTTTTTGTTGAAATGGCGAATAAAATAATAATAATAATAATAAAATAACTTTTCAAAAGTAACAAGGGTCATCTTTATGCTCATTGAAATTATACATTTTAGCATCTTTTGCGTGATTTTTAAAGTGTGCGAGGATGGGAGATATATTCCCTCCAATATTTTGGGTAGGGGGGGGGGGTCGACCTGTACAATCATCTCCCAGTAATTCGTCATGAAAAGCATGAACAACTTCATAGCCTGTTATTCCCGAAAAAAACGAACTAAACAAAGACAAAGACAAAGACAAAGAGTTCAGAAACAATTTTTAAAAGGAAAAGGAAAAAGAAAGGCTTTAAGGGCTCGCTCTCTTCGCTCGCTCGCATTTTAAGCATCGCAACCAATGACGGTTATAATGCTACCATTAAACAAATCGGTTTACATCTTGTCTTTCTATATAGGAATATGCTATTGTTCTACTCGCATGTAATATCTTTTATCTTAACCAATGCAAGTGAATATTTTTTTATAAATGAAACTGGTTTGCATTTAGTATTTCTATCCACTTTTATGATATTAGTAATATAAATGCAATGAGTCGAACAGTATAAATCAGACCCATAACAGATAATGACCAGTCGCCTATTTCTATCGCACTAAATATGATAGAGGAGGGTGCTGAAAAACTGTACGTTATAAAAAAGTATATAAAATTGGAGTATATGGTGATTAGAAAGAGATAACAGGGATTGAAAAGAGTAAGGATTCAGAAGAGTTGGAAACAAGAAGAAATGCTTGGAGTACACGACAAAGTTCTAAGTATTAAAAAAAAGACCCCTTTCTCGCTCGCTCAAGGAAACAATATATTTTCAAAGAGACAAGCGCTCTTATTTCTTCAGCATCATGTCCGAATATCGTAATGTATTTAAATCGAGATGTAAAACTTTGCTCGAATTCTATGGAAATACATGTAGTATATCGTCAAAATAAGTTTATTTGGGTGGAATTTCTAAAGAAATTGAGTTTTTGTTGGTAGCTTGCTTTGTTCGCTCATAGACAATATGGTTTTAGATAGCAAGCACGATGAGCCAAAAAGTATCTTGATCAGAAGCTATTCAGATATCTTTCAGGCTATCAAAGAATGATAATTTTTTCCTCGCCAACTGCGCTCGCTCGAATGTAACGTAGATATCTTATAGACCTATAGTGTATTTTGGTGACAAAATAACGCTTTATCACCAAAAGAATGTGTTTTCTCCTATCTCGCCTCATTTGCTTGTAATATTTAAAATAGGGCAGTGTAGGACAGTAAACAATTGGACCAGCCGGAACTTTTTTTTAAATGCCTGCAATAATGAACAAACAAGTAAAAATGACTTAGATAAATATTAATCTAAAACACCTTTGAAATCAGAGTTCCTTAACAGACAGATGGCAAATATTTCTTTTTGAAGCACTTTATAGAGGCCTACAACTCCTCCCCTCCCAAGGGTTTACATGGCAAAATGGTGTAAAAGTCTATGTCACGATTCATTGTCAATGGTTTATATTGTGTTGAACAAGAGGCTAATCAGATATATGACAACTCAAACAAAAACCATGGAAACAAAAGACTGTAGTTGGTGAGAGATGACATATTTGTTCCCTTCTGTTCTGGACATTTTACACTTCTGTAATATGATCTATTTTATTCAACACAGGCTGTGGAAACTACTTCTCATCTTTCACTGCAAACAACAGAGAGAGGTAAAATACTACCAAATAGAATTAGAATATATTATATGCATTTGTGGTGTGTATATGTGTGCGTGCGTTGTTTTGCAGACTACCAGACTTTAAATCATATCTTACTTTTGATTGAGACAAGGCTTTCTTGGAAGTTTAAGAGACCACTCTTTAAAGCAACCACGATCTATAACAGATAACAGTTCATCTGTCATGATTTCAAATATTCGGTCATGAAAAGACGATTCCTCTAAGAAAAGAAGAGGGAATAGGTTCATAGTTCTGAAAGTGAAATCCACACTGAACATAATTCCAGCCATGGAATTTTGTTTATAACTGGGAAAACAAGAGAAAAATATATAATCGTGTCAGGGATGTACAGTGTTAAAATTTCATAAAGTAACCAGCATATTTTGTCAATGACAAAGGGTCCATAAAACAAATGAAAGGAAAAAGCCAATCTCGGACATTGCTCAATATTACACATTTCCTTTCCATGTTTCTCATTACTTTCGATGATGCGTACTCTGTGGAGGAATTATCCTCTTATTTGACACAGAATGATGTTTAGATTTCTTTCCATGCTAAAAAAGGCCAGTTATGACTAGTGTTCATTTCTTGTTTCTTTTCATTGAAAAAATTACTGCAACAAATTGTAGTTTTGTTTAATTTATATTCAACATTTGTTACGAAATGTCATTGATTTGTTTGTATTATCTATTATATTGAATATGTATTGTTACTTTGATTGTATTTTGAAAAAAAAAAATGTTGAACGGAAATAAATAAATCTAATCTAATCTAATCTAATTTAGTGAACGGAATCCTCTCCCACTTGCTTCTGTTAAAACAGAGAAAATAATAATGGGGCAAATAATGACCATGATGACGGTCCGGGGTAATTTTTCTTGGGGATTCTGTTTGGGGGGGGGGGGGGGAGGTAATGATTTGCCTGGAGGTTAGATTTCCAGAGAGTAATTGTCCAAGTGTCGAAAAACCATCGTATGAATAAGGTACAGAAGAAGCAGGGGAAATTCCTCTTTAGAAAACAGTCAAATACATGTATGTATTTGTAATCCATGCTTAAAACCATATGTTTATGTATTTTGAAAAGAAGATTTTTATTTTGTATTTTCATTTATTTATTTTTGTATTTTTATTGATTTATTTTTGCTCACAGAGTATAGCAGTCATCTGGCGGCCCTTTTGCCAGTAAATCTAAGAATATCTTTTGATGCAAATATTCAAAATGTATTGCATAGATTTCATACTTCTTCATTTTTGAAGCCATTACTCTTTATATTATCAATTTAGTTTCAAGCCAAGGGGTGAAAGATGAAGCCCAATGTGTAGATCATACTTCATCATCATCTGAAACTGAGGGAAATGAAAAACTTAAAGATTATGCCAAAAGCATTCCAGTTGAGAGGATTCATAAGGTTACCTCATCTGCCAATGACATCATCTACAGCATATGGGACTTTGGAGGGCAGGAGATCTACTACATTACACATCCAGTAAGGTTACATGTTGCCTTGTGTAAAATTTAAATTTCTTTGTTGTGTATAGGTTTTTGGAAGTCGTGCTTTTTCTTTGCCTTAACAGTCAGTGGCTCCTGTCATCGAACTCGTATAACGTATGCATGGCTTTGGTAGGTTGACTCGAAACCTGTTAGAATAGTAATATTCCGTTTTTGTAT
>JAPZVO010000516.1:0-34787 GCA_029962745.1 Echinometra lucunter | reverse complement strand
TACGGTAGAAAGTCGTGCAGCAGTCATGGCAGCTGCCACCCAATTACCGTAATTTTTACGGTTGGACTGTATTGTAAATTACGGCTTACCACTGTATATTACGTAATAATTACCATTATTTTAACGGTAAAATAAAATAAAATGAGCCAACCGTTAAAATGACGGTAATTTTTACGTAATATATAGTGGTTAGCCGTAATTTACAATACAGTCCAACCGTAAAAATTACGGTAATTGGGTGGCCACTTGCTGCACGACTTTCCACCGTAATTTTTTACTGGTAATTATTTACAGTGAAGACTGACTCCAAAAGAGTACCGAAAAACATGTAGCTAATAGAAATCATAAATATTAAAAACCTTTAAACTTGTAATCTGACCGAGGCCTTAGTGATTAAGTAATTCAAAAAATATTATGTTTCATCTATATAGTATAATAACATAGAAAAATGAAAACGTGCATATATCTCAGTATAATACAGTGACATAAACAATAGGAAAAAAAGAATCAAAGCTACCTTATCGTAAAATTGTATATACAGGTGATTTAAGTATTTAACAAAATCTCAGTGCAGAAAGTAAACACGGGCTTTGAACTAAATTTATATAAGTGGAATTGTAGTATTCACTTTGATTACATTTGTAGAAAACTAACAGAGCAATTTGACATAGTTTTAGTCTTTAAGAACGCATTATTATGCCGACCAATTTTAACTCGTTTAGTCATGCCAATCGTCACGATAAAAGGAGCAGTAATCAGCTGTGTTTTACATAAACAAACGCATGAACATGATGAATAATGAGTTAATAAAGACGTAAAGACGTGTGAAAATTCAAATATATTAATAAACATCAAAGAGTTGAATAAGATTTAGACAACTGATGAGGGTCAGTAACCCTTGTTTTATGGAGGATCTTAGATCTCAAAATGAAGGATGCTCACAACTGTGGCGCTTCATGCTTTTTTTTTTTTTTGCGAGATCCGACTCGGTTCGAAGAAATCATTGCAAACATTAACTCATAATGTCATAGTAAAAGAATTTACATTTGAATCATCTCAAGGGTTCATACATGAACAAAAACAACAAAAGGAAATATGCTTGTTTGGCCTTCACTCTACTCTTTCGCTTATAACTGATCTTCCTAAAAATTGTGTCTAAAATAATAATACTAATGAATGGAAGGGAAAAAACAAATTAGAAATTATTCAGCAGTTATGAACAAGCAAGTCGATTATCATAAAATCATTGTTGGTCTTCCATTCCTATGAGTCCATGTTTAGGAACGACATTATTCAATGACAACTCAATGTTAGTAAAATCATTAAAAGTAACGGAACAATAAATTATTGAAGGAAAATAGGACGCAAAGTTCATCGTATTCTTTGAATAAACGGGGATTTTATTCAAGGTAATATTGTTGCATATTTGGAGCCAGAAGGGCTTTAACTCTCTGCTTTATTTAGCACATATTTAATGCCCTTCTGGCTTTGAACAGACGATATTTCCAATGTATGTTCCAAGACGGTTATATAAGGGAATATGAACTTTACGGTAAGTTCCAGTCCATCCTCTTCTTTTTATTTCACAAACGTTTTACGGTCAGCGATTATTTTGTTAGGAGATTCTAGGATAAGATATTGGTCCTTGAATAAAAAATATGAGTATTCAGAAGAATATGATACCCGCCTGCAACTACAAACTAGACATTGATAAGAATATTAATGAAGCACGTACCAGACTGTAGAGGGTGTACCTTTTAAGTCAAGAGGATTATGAACTTTCTTCATCACAATATATAATGTTGCTTTGTCAAAATAAAATTACATGAATATCATGACATCCGTCATTCTGTCAAGTATTTTCATTTTTATACTACTCATTTACTCATCAAAAACTAATTAATTTGTAATAGCATCTGCATGTTATAGAATAACTCTTACTGTCTAGGCAATCCAATCACCGTTTCCATTCTAGGTCAAACTTCATGTCTAAACAGGGGTTTGAGACAGGTCGAATATAATCAAGATAATAAAGCCTATCTGGAGTACAGAAGGCCATTTCTCTCGACGGGAACTGCTGAAGGGAGAACCACTTTCTAACAGATTTCTCAATCGGGAAATCAGAGATAAGAGTCCTCATATACTTCAACTCGGTAGTATACTCATCGATCCTCAACAAAAAAACAAAAGAAAAATCTTCGTACCAGAAGGTAGCAATAAGAATTGAATTATAGTCGGACACACCAGCGTATAGATAAGTTCCTTCCGAGTTGGTCAGCTCGTGCTTAATCTTACCCTTTCCATCAATGATTACTACCCCTTTTTCACCCTTTACGATCAAGACATTTAAATAGCTGGTGATTTGAACAGGTTTATATCCATGGCATGGTATCTCCCTGGTCGAATTCCCACCTGCTGGTGAGAATACCTGGATCTTCATAGCGTTCCTGTAGCAGACATAGATTAGGTCATTTTTGTCTACAGTGAGGCTACCAATCCCAACTTTATGAACACTCAGAGTCTCAAACCTTACATCTATCTGCTCCCACGTTGATGTATAAAGTGTGATTGTGTTGCTTGTGTTGAGAACAACACACCGACCATCAGAGAGGAATCCTACATCAAAGATCTGGACATCCTTGAGGACTGTCTTTTGTAGCTGACCATCAGCAGAATAGAAATCAATTCCTCCTGTGTAGTATCCCACCGCCATCATACCATCTGGTGATGCAGTCATGGCATTCATTCTGCCCGGCTGTGACAACACTACCCCACATCTCAAATAAGTTTGTATCCGAAGTTTCGGTGAAAAGATTATGCTGTATAACACCATAAAAAGAACGAAAAAGGCAACACAGCGAAATCCAAATATGAAAATCTGAATACAAATACTCGGCCACTCATCATTGTCCAGCGTAAACTTCAGTTGCTCTGCACGATCAGCTACATCAGTAGCAAGCTTCTTCTCTGGATCATCACTATCTAGTACAGTCTCCAATTCACTAGACAGTAAATCATGCCTGACAATAGTATCATCATCTAATGGAGCCTTCAAACGTTTACTCGCAAACCCTCTGGCAATCAAAATACGTGAAACAAGCCTATCATTTGCATTTTTCATTTCCTCCAACTTTTGACATAATTTCAGTTTTTGAGCATCTAACTCCTTCTCTACTGCCAGTTTTCTTTGGCTCAAGTTTGTAAAAGAATCACGATATTCTTTGTTTATTCTAGACTTTCTACGTGAAACAAACCTATCATTTTCATTTTTCATTTCCTCCACCTTTTGGCATAATTTCAATTTTTGAGCATCTAACTCCTTCTCTCTTGTCAGTTTTCTTTGGATGACGTTTATAGAAGATTCACGATATTCTTCGTTTATTCTAGACTTTTTACACTTTATGTGATCTTTCACTCGCTTAATCTGTGTCTCTATGCATTTCGAGTGATCCCTGATGGTGGTAGCTTTCTTCTCACTTTTCGATAGGAGGGATTCGATTTCCTTCTTCGTAGAAGTATGGTAATCCTTGATATCTTGAACTGTGTGGCCTTCCTTCTCGTGGCAACGACAATGAGAACAGATGAACTTCTTGCAAGTAAGACAAACGTGGCTACAGATATGTTCCAGTTCTGATTTGTGTTCTTGACAGATTTCCTTCTTTCGGACTACCTTACCCTCCGTCATGTCCTCTGCTATCATTACTATATGCCTCAGATTAGCTGGATATTTTTATGATTCTCCATACACGCATTACACAACTTCTTTCTACAAACGCTTACATGCTAGACTGAACTTGAAATTAATGAGCAGTATAATAATACAAAAATAGAATTAGAAATGTTGTTTACAACTGAATATTAACTCCTAATTATTCTATCGCATATATTAGAACAACATCCCCCCAAAATAAATATAAAAAAACACAAATATATATTAACTGAGCAGATCTTAACAGCTTGCCAAACCGCAAGTTCAGTATAGTACTGGAGGGACAACCACTTCACAAGGGAAGAAATTGAATGAGCTTGTCCAGTTCCCCTCAAGAAGCTTGCATGAGTCAATTCTTAACAGTAAACAGTTCCTCTGTGAAAGAGAGAGAGAGAAAGAAAGAAGGGTTGGTAAATTGAAGGTGAACTTGGTGACACTATGAACATGACGAACAGTTATAGAAATAATAATGGTGAAAACTTGTAAAGCGCACACGCCGTCCAAGGACGCTCAATGGCGGTAGCTCAGCGACAGTTCTCTTTAATAAATGTATACTAAAAATTCATTTTATATCTGATACAAAAGAAATTACAGGTGAAACAAATTCACAACATCCAGCATCACCCACCGGAATTCTAAGCTCTAAGCTCTAAGGGCCTGGTGCCCTCTTGGTGCTCTGTTCACTGACAATTTGAGGGACAAACCCAGTCAGTAAATAACCAGCAGGAGCTCTAGCATATTTTGAGGCCACTAGGTCCCAGACGGGTAGCCAATAAGACCAAAGAGTGATTACACAATAAGTTGAAATATATATACACATAAGATTTTAATTTCAGATTTAGTAAAATAAAGTCGCACTACTTAAGGAAAACATATATAGATTAAACAGGTAAGTTTTGCGAAGCAGCGAAGCGACGGGGGAAGCTTATTCATAATTTGGCTGCTGCATGCGAAAAGGCATTATCCCCCCATGAATGTCGGGTACGGGGAATTTGCAGCAAATTATCACTTTGAATTGGACTGTATGGGTATAGTACACTGCTGGCGGAACCATCCCACCCCGCGTTTTAATTTCTTCCCAATTTCCAGATGTCGTCACTATTTAAGAATCAATGAAAGAAATGTTTTTGGTTGAACCTTCCGAGACAAATATAAGTGATGCTCACAGCTCACATGATTTATATAAAAATGAGGCGCTATAGCGACACCGAAAACACAGTCTGAACCACTTTGTTCATTTTCGCCACTTTGCCACTTTAATTATTGACCATGATATTAATAATTAGGTAAGCTCTTGCGTTGAGTCCAAAATATCAGTCATATACTATATAGTGACCTCACATTAAATCTCTTGTTTCCCTCAAAATCCCTCATAAAATTTCTCGACAAAACATACTATCGTAGTGTAATTCTGTCTGACAAAAGAAATGCCAGTCTCAGGTCTTCGTTACAATAAACCTGAATAATTTATGGGAACCAGAATTACAAGCTTCGATTCGTATGGTTTTCTTCCCAATACACCGAGCACTTATTTATTCATATTCTACCACCTACTGAATTTATGTCCACATTTTGTATAATTCGTAATCATTGACTTTTCATGCATGATTCTAAAATATGAATGTCTATGTATTTTGTTTGTTATTGTGGAAATAAATGAAATAGAAAGCAAAAATATACAATCACCTGTAAAAAATAATTGTCTACTGCGCGAGAAAATGAAATAAACAACAATGAAGAAACTAAAAAAGAACAGCAACAAAAAGCCAAAATAAAACAAAATCAAATAAAAGACAAAAACTTTATAAGAACTAATGGTTAAGGGAAAATAAATGACAGATAAATACTACAACGCGCGGAATCAAACTGGCATTCCAATTCCATAAAATGTGCCCTGCTTCAAGCGCTGACGTTCCACATGTCGACTATACTCAAAGACGTTTTAGATATTCTCTTTGGTTGCTTTACTGTAAATGTTTAAAGCTCATATTTTTATATAGTACGGTGCTATGAAACTCCTAACATACAGAGCAAAATGTCTTCATGGTCATCGGTACACTTTAATATCAGCTACTGAAATTCTTGCACTTGATTGGTCATGATCATGTGCATATTGAATATTTTGTCAAAGGCCAGAGGCAGTTGTTATTCATAATAATTCTATGGAACGAGACATATTTTTCTTTTTACCTACAATTTCAGGTGATATACACATGTTTAAGTAATATTTTGTAATCATCATAACAGGCATAACATCATTCATATCACTCACTTCAGTCTTGTGATGATTTGCTATTGATGAACGGCAGGTACCAACTTCAGGTGGCAAATCCCTCCCTATATGTAGGTCGGACCTGAGGACAGAAGAGCATATCATATAAATATGCAATCACACTCGAGGATCTGGCTAAAACTGTTCACATCGAAGGAACATCAGATGGTGCTATTCTCCCGAGGACCATCGGCCCGAGGGAGTGGCACCGTTTGATGTTCCTGAGTGCGAATAGTTTGAGCTTGATCCGAGAATGAGTCGTTGTATATTTGTTTTATATCCCTCATCGTTCTTCGGACACTTCTATAATTACATGTACTCACATTCACATAACATTAAAAAAAAAATGTAGTAATTGGTGAAAAGTGAAGAAAACATTTCCCGCTGCGCTGCCTTTCGGATCTTATTATGCTCGGTGAGCGCAGCTAGCCGTATAGGCTGCCAGTGCCATGCCGTGGGGTGCAGGCTCGAGTGCGCTCAGGCTGAGCAGCTGCTTTAATTCGCGTCGCGGGTCGATGAGGGGGGGGGGGGGGGGGGACGAATAGTTCACTTTTACCCTAGGGAAAAGGTGAACTATTCGTGACGTCAGCAAGAGAAACGCCCTTTCTGGTAAAACTACTCATTTTCTTGTTGTGCACACTCCTAATGCAACAATGTTACGATAAGGGATATAAAACAAAATAATGATAATTATAACATAATCATACACTTAATGATATGATAATATATAATGATACTTGATAATACGAAGTATCTCTACATATTATCAAGTTCAAGGTGCATCAAAAGTGAGCCGAATCCTACGGAAGCTTAAAGTGCCACCGAGACGACCTAGGCGAGTCGACTTATTAAGGACGAGAAGACGAGATGACGAGTTCTTGGAACTCGGAATGTCAAATTGTTTGGGACGAGAAGACGAGATGACTAGTTACTTGACTTCGGCAAATCGATTTGTTTGGGACAAGAAAACTAGATGACAAGGTTTGGAACTCAGCAAGTAACAAGAACTCGTCATCTCGTCTTTTAATCTGTCTTCTCGTCTTCTTAAGGTATCTGACTGTGCCATTAGCAGCTACCATATAGGGTCTGCTGCCTGCAGTCTTCTTAGTCTCATATTTTAGACCTCTTGTTAAGCGATGTGGTTTGTGGTGGCAGACTAGTAGTAAGGTATAGAAACCATTCATGTTCCCTTGTCATGCGTGGTAACATATGAAATGCTTCATAACAAACTCTTTTATTATCAGACTTGGACTTCAACCCCTTCATTTTGAGATAGATGTACATTTTTTTCCTTTAGTCTGAAAATGTAATTTCCACCTTTCCTTTCAAAACCAATGGCCTATCCAGAAATTGATGAATGCAGGGGGTGGGGGGTGGGGCAGTATGTCAGTGGGCAATTCAATGGAATATGGTCATTTGCTAAAATTCATAAAAATTGGCAATAACTTTTGTTTATCAAACATATTTTACCGGGTTGACGAGTTCAGTATATTATGTTTGTTTTTATCAGTCTATGTCCTGAATAACTCTAATATTTGTTGTACTATGATAAGTATCAAGCGAAAGAACTCTTCATTTTACTTGGTACATCAGTCCAACTTAACTGAGAAAAAAATACTTTGTAGACAAACTGTGGCCTCAATTCTGGTTTTAAAAAATGCTTCCTTTGTGTCACATTTTTTCTCACCAGAAGAATTTCAGATTTCAGATTGTTAAATTATTGTGATGAATAGCGCAAAGATGAGTGTTATGATGTGACATGAAACACTGCGGCTCGGAACCCCCCCCCCCCCCCCCCCCCTTAAAGGAAGTGTTAAATAAGTTATAAATTATTCGGAATGTCACATCCGTTAAGCTAAATTTGACCATGTACAGAGTTTTTTTTTTCTTCGGTTTTTTTTTTTTTTACCTATCTTGGCTTCAAACCTGGGCTGTGGAGGGTTATATACTCTCCATCTCCACCCTATATACCAATGTCTACTTTATGATTACTTTAGAATGACAACATTTTTCTTAATATTTCTCTGATCAGGTCCAAACAACGACTCAACTTAGATTTGATATCTTTTAATTCCATTCTTTCATCACTTTGTTCAATAGAATAATGTTTATTCTCCTTTTTATTTTTATTTCTATAATTTTTTTTTCATTTACTTTTTTTTTTTGGGGGGGGGGATATGTCACTGTTGTAAAATAACACAGATTTTCCAGCTGCTTGCGTTATTGGTCCTCACAAAATAAACTTTCTTTTCATTCATGTAGTAATTAATACAAAATAACCTGGCATGCAGTGTACATGTGTACCAGAGGCGGCGCCAAGGTATTTGGAAGGGGAGGGGGGCAAGATGATCATTAGGTGAGTTTATTTACGTTTTAGATGAAAAATATGGGTATTATGTTATTACATGATCCACCCCGCTCTTTTCCCATACCTTTCTTTCTTCTTTCTCCTCTTTTTTTTTTCTTTTTTTTTTCTTTTTGGTCCCTGCCCCCCTGTAGTGCCGCCCCTGATGTGTACTGTAACCTAAATTTATGCTTCGAGACACCATGTTAAAAAAATCGACATTCAGTTGTAATTCCCTTTCAAATCTTATTCGAATGAAAGTGATTTCAAGCTTATTCCATGCATTCTAGACTACGACCGGCTCACAGGAGGCGTTATTTTGATTGCGTCAGAAGCGCGTCAGTGACTGAAACAGTCTTCTGCTCGTCATGAAAGACTTACGCTGTTTTATAAGTGACTTCAAAGCGCAAGAAGTTGGAAACTTTAAATACCTGATGCATCTTTTAACTGTCTTTAGAATCTCGATTAGCACAGGCACCCGCGCAATCGAAATGACGCCTAGCGTGAGCCAGGCCTTATGTCCGTTGCACATGATGTGTCATTTTGTCTGACGCAGGGCAGCGTCAGCGACTTGAATGGTAACTGACACGTTTTGCGAGGATCAGGGGAGCGTTTCATGAAGGGTTTTGTCAGTGATTTTCACTGACAACTGTTATAAGCTACTGAAAATCCTCACATCTGATTGACTGAGAGCAAATTAGTCGGTGAAAACCACCGACAAGACTCTTCATGAAACGCTCCCCAGGTCGTCCCCCCCCCCCCCCCCCAGTCAATGCACCCACTGCAAGTTCGAATTCAAATTCAAATTCAAATTCAAATTTATTGAAATAAATTTGCATGAGGATGATTAATCTAGGTCTGACTCTCGGAATCAAAATGATATTACATTCATCACACAAAATTCACCATTCTACATGTAGATGCCTTCTTCTTACCATAATCATGATAATGGACAATAATCGACCCTATCAGTGTTTCCTGAATGTGGAACAGGTGTCGTCTTTCGTCATAAGCACGGTTCGATGTTGAAGTTTGGTCCTCTCTAGCTGACTGACTCAATGGAAGACTCGACCAGTTTCCAAGTTTTAGTTTAGGTGTGCTCCTTATCCATGATCTTTTCTATAAGCAACAGTTTTTCGGAAGACTGCTAGAACTCCTCTAAATCTGGGCATTGCTCTGGGGGGCCAACACCCAGTCACGTAGAGTTTGACGTTGTTGCGTGGCAGGTTCTAATTGGACAAATCTACCAGAAGCTACCTTCCTCCCCCGTACATGTCGTAAATGTACATGCTGTGATTTCTTACGGGACTGTTTATGAACAGTTTGTTCCCAACGACACCAATAGCCATATTTGAATAATAACAGAAAATGTTCATATAAGCATGAAAAACGGATGAACTGAACTTGATCATAAATGATCTGATTTGCTGTATTATGCATGTGTACAGACAGGAACCCAGAGTAGGAAAATACACATGTTATGTTTATAGCGTTATGTTAACGACTTATGCTCGTTATCTGGATCGTGGAACTCTGCCCATGTCGTCATCCTTTAAGCAGACCTACGAACTTGATATGATTTTGTTAAATTTAACATTTTACCAAAAAGACCAGTCTGCAAAGTAGATTCAGATTTTGTGCATGCCTCCCAAACATCGTTATCCTTATCCTCCTTCTCTTCCTCATCATCTTCTTCAGCACACATCACCATCACCATCATCATCATCATTGCCTTCTTTCTTACTATCATCGCCATAAATGTCATCGTCGTTCTCCGCTTCCACTTCTTCCCGCCCTATATTATTATAATCGTGATCATCATTATCATCATCATCATCATCATCATCATCATCATCATCATCATCATCACCCATCCATTTCTCCACCACCATCATTATTATCATCATCATCATCATCATCATCCATCCATCCATCCATCGCTCCATCCATCCCTCCATCCACCACCACCACCACCACCATCATCATCATCATCATCACCATTGCCTTCTTTCTTACTATCATCGCCATAAGCGTCATCGTCGTTCTCCGCTTCCTCTTCTTCCCGCCCTATATTATTATAATCGTGAGCATCATTATCATCATCATCATCATCATCATCATCATCATCATTATCATCATCACCCATCCATTTTTCCACCACCATCATCATTATTATCATCATCATCATCATCCATCCATCCATCCATCCCTCCATCCACCACCACTACCACCACCATCATCATCATCATCACCATTGCCTTCTTTCTTACTATCATCGCCATAAATGTCATCGTCGTTCTCCGCTTCCTCTTCTTCCCGCCCTATATTATTATAATCGTGATCATCATTATCATCATCATCATCATCATCATCCATCCATCCATCCATCCACCACCACCACCACCACCATCATCATCATCATCCATTCATCCCTCCATCCATCCCTCCATCCAACACCGCCACCACCACCACCACCACCACCACCACCACCACCGTCATCATCGTCATTATCATCATCATTACCATCATCATCCATCCATCCCTCCATCCATCCCTCCATCCACCACCACCACCACCACCACCACCACCACCATCATCATCATCATCATCATCATCATCATCATCATCATCATCACTGTCATCATTCTCATTCTGTTCATCACCACAAATAACGTTGTCCTCCTTTTCCCCCTCCCCCTCCTCCCCCTCCTCTTCGTCGTCGTCATCATCATTATCATTATCATTAATTATAATAATCATCATCTCTGTGCTGGCTCTATGAGAGTGTTCAGAATGTCCATTCCACACTCAAGTAGGTGGTCTCGCTGGACTGGTATGAAAGACGTTGATATTAACATTCTGCTGCAAATGTATTTACGTATAATTGTCCCTTTTTTCTAGAAAAATGTAATTTTACTAGTAATTGACAGTCCATACGCCACGGTTATCAATCCTGCCACACCCCCCCCCCCCCCCTCCCCCCAATCCTTTGAGAACTCTTACTGAATCTATAGGAAAATATATACCGCCACCAGTGTGTCAACGTCACCACTCAAACACAAGCAGCATTAATGCCATAATTTTCTCTTTTAACGTTCCAGCTACTATTCCAAAGGGAAAAGGAGACAGTGTAGTGTTTTTGATTGTTCGTTGATAATTGTTATTTATTTCATTAGTAATTTCATGCATTAACAAACAAATTATAAACGACGTACAAGGAATGGGTAAAGACCAGAAAGCTGTGCCGACCTACCCTACTCAATCCGAGGTTAACAAACTAGAGACAGTTTTTTTTTTTTGGTTTTGTTTTGTTTTTTGGTCAAGGAATAAGAATACTCTCAAAAACGTTCTCTCTGAAAATGAGGGCCAGAGCTATGTCAAAAACAATAAACCATCACGTGAATCGCTTTTGAAAAAACAGCTATCCTATGAAATAAATCTTTCGAAGAGTGATTTAAGACATTGTCAACGATAACATTAATGATTATAATGAATTCCAACTGATTTCATAAAACACTTGTATCTCTATAATGAGTTATGTGTATGTAATGATTATCAAAAATGAATTTGTTATAAGAATAACATCATACATAACATGCATAGTGCAATACGAAATCTAATGCAATCAAGACATGCAGTATCGATAAAAGATTAAGCAGTATTAACACTCTCAAAACATAATTACACAGAATAACAAAGAACGTATAACCTTATAATGCGATAATCTACTCAAACAAGAACAGAAAACGTGCATACGTTGTGTAATACCAAACAAAATCTATTGTGAAGAGGTCTGAATTGTCAATGATAATTCAATTTCTTTACTACATTACGAGAAAACTAACAGAAATCAGGTATTTATTCAAAGAATAGTTGAATAAGAGAACAATGCATATTTGGGATTTTCATTCAATGACTTCTCAAAACCTTCAGTTTTAATCTATACTTTAATCTCGCCAATCGTCACGGAATACGATACTAGTATTTCAGTATTATACGGCGACTGATGAGTTGTAATCAGCTGTTTGAAGTTTGTTACACAAGAGCAATGCGTTTAACAAAGTACAAACCATTTACCACTTATAGATATCAAATAAACAAATAAGATTTATGCAACTGAATAAATAGAGGGGCATTAACCTTTGTTTAGTGGTGAATCTAAAATCTCGAGATGAAGGAGGCTCATGATCCTATTCCGTTGTTTATACATGTAGTTGAATTTACAAAAATTGCTTACTAACCGTAACCAAGATGAATACGATTACGTCTACTATATGCCACAGACAATATTATTATTAACTTCATGACTCAAGATGTTTTGCATTTCGGTGATAAACAGAATTAAAAAAAAAACAACTGGAGTTACATTTTAATCGACCTCTTTGACCTTTGACCTAACAACCCTTAAGTCTGATCACTTTGTCTCCTCATAATCATTTATACAAAGCAGCTGAAATATTATAACAGTGACAGCAAAACTACATATCTTTGATTTCATGCATATTGACTCCTTGAACTTACCTACTAAACACGAATTCTAATCACTTTGTTAGCAACCCGTTTGGAGTTCACACCTCAAATGGTTCTTGAGGCTAAAACCTAAAATTTCATAAATCGACCTCTATGGCCTTTGACCTTTGACCTACATACCCTAGTATCTAATCAGATCGTCTTTCTGTGGAGATACTAGCACCAAGTTTGAAGTTCATACCTCAAACAGTTCTTGAGATATGGCGTTGACGAGAAAGCGGGACGTACGGACGGACGGACAACCCGAAAACATATCGATGCCTCCGGCTCCACCCCCGGTGGGAGTCATAAATACAATGAAGTATCTAGGTTCATGGCTCAGTAAATAGTTAAACTTGTAACTATGCCTTGGCAGGGTGTCCAAGACACTTTGCAATACAAAAACCACAAAGATCATTACAAACAGATGGAAGGGAAAAATATACAAATGTGAAATAAAACGACGGTTATAAACAAACACGACAAAATATTTTTCCTCATAATAAATGCGGGTTTTTTTTTCTTCAAAATAATACATTGATATAATTTCCATTGTAATTAAAAGCGATAATAAGTTTTGTAAAATTAACGGAGGAAAAGTACATTTTCAGTCCATCCACGATCATTTCACAGACCTATTAGCGATCATGATTGTATAAGGAAACTCTGTGATAAGAATGGAGCTCGATATAAAAAATATGAGTATTCAGAAGTACATAAAACACGCCGGCATCTACCAAACTCATCCATTTACCAAAGTATAAAAACTAATGAGTCACTTGTAGATGAAAATGAACACGCTTCATCACGATACATCACGTTACCTTGTCAAAATAAGATTACATGAATATATGACATCCGTCATTCTGTCTTTTATCATGTTCGGGCCCCTCCCCCCCCCCCCCCGAACCTTATGTATAATAACGTCGATATATGCCTTTAATTTACAAATCCTCTATTGCAATATAAAGACCACGTAACCACCTCTTTATTTTAGAGATACCTAAACAATAAGATATAGCCCAGGTAATTTCGATCAATGTTACCTGTCTCGACATTTTGTTGTAACATGTTAAATGAACTATTTCACATTAAATTTATTTTAACCTCTTTTTAAAAAAAGAAATTACGGAAAGAAGAAGTCAGCTAAGCTGGAACAATAATAATATCATAAAACTATTGTGATATCACTCGGTACTATCCAGACCAGAACAAGATATAAGACAAATCGCTTGAGTTTATCGTTATGTGGAGAAATCAATCAGTTGGGATTTTTGACTGGTGGAATGTATAGAGCCTGTCTGGAGTACAGAAGGCTATCTCTCCTGATCGGAACTGCTGAAGGTAGTACCACTTTCTCTCAGATTTCTCAATCTTGAAATCAGAGATGAGAGTCGTCATATGCTTCAACTCGGTGGTGTACTCATCGATACTCAACAACCCTTCCTTATGCTTGACGGTAGCAATAAGGACAGAATTACCCTTAAACACAGCAGTGTAAAAATAATGATCTTTTGGTTGAGATAGCTCGTGCTTAATGTTACCCTTATCATCTATGATGATTACTGTATTGTCATGTTTAACGATCAAGACATCATTATAGCTGGTGATTTGCCAAGGCTTATATCCGTCGCATGGTATCTCCCTGATCGCCTTCCCACCCGCTGGTGAGAATACCTGAATCTTCTCAGCTTTGCTGTAGCCGACATAGATTAGGTCATTGCTGTCTACAGTGAGGCTACCAAACCCACCTTCATCGTGACTCAGAGACTCGAACCCTACATCCAGCTGCTTCCATGTTGATGTATAAAGCCTTATTGTGTTCCCTGTGTTGAGTACAACACACCGACCATCAGAGAGGAACCCTACTCTCCGGATCCCGACATCCTCGAGGACTGTCTGCTGCAGCTGACCATCAGCAGAGTAGAAAGCAATTCCTCCTGTCCAGTATCCCACTGCCATCATATTACCATCTGGTGATGCACTAATGGAATCCATTCTGCCCTTCTTTGACAATTCTACCCCACATCTCAAATCAATTTGTAACTCAGCAGGCGATGACAAGAACTCGAATAAAACCAGAGAAAGAACGAGAAAGAAAACAGAGCCGAATCCAATTCTGAAAGCCTGTCTACCAATACTCGGCCACTCATTATTGCCAAGCGTAAACTTCACTTGTTCCGCACGATCAGCTACATCAGTAGCAAGCTTCTTCTTTGGATCGTTCCTATCTAGTACATTCTTCAATTCACCACACAGTGAATCATGAATGAAAATGGTATCACCTGTAAGAGGAGCCTTCAAACTATGACCCACCAACTCACTTGCACTCTCAATACTCGCAGCCAAGAATTCATCTTCAACTTTCATTTGTTTCAAGCTTTGGCACGATCTCTCTTTCTGAGCATCTATTTGCTGGTTTATTGTCGTTTTCCTCTCTCTTAGTTTGTCGAAAGCTTCTTCATATTCCCTGCTGATCCTAGCCTTCTCCCTGTAAGCATGATCGGTGACGCGTTTCAGCTGATCATCAACACATGTCATGTGATTCTTGACAGTGGCAGCTTTTTCTTACCCCGAGCCTGTAGGGATTCAATGTACTCCTTTCTGGAAGCTTCGTATTCCACTGCAGCCTGAACTATGTGGCCCTTTTCTGCTTTGTGATACAGCGTGCGACATCTAAAACAAATGAACTTCTTACAAGGTTTAATGCAGACATCGCTACGGACTTCTTTGAGTCCATCTGATATGTGTATTTGTTCTTGACAGTAGACCTTCTTTTCTAAGACCATCTTGCCCTCTCTGATGTCCTCTACTCTCACAACTTCATGATTGTTATGTAGTTCAAGACATTCGTTGCACATGTATTTACTACATGCACAGCAAAAATTTACAGCTCTTGATTGCATGTCGCACATTTCACAAAAATGTTTAGAATTTCTGACATCATCAACGAGAGACTTAAGACGAGCAATTGTATTTAGATTCTCTATATTTCCCTCTCTTACATCTGTTATGCTTCGACATATTGGACAGCGTACAGTGTTTTTCTGTGTAGAGCATTCTAGAATATCACCGAGACATTTCTTACAAAACGTATGTGTACATGACAACTGCTTAGGATCACTGAGAAGCTCTAAACAAATGGGGCACTGCAAGTTACGAAAAACGATGTGTTCTAATGACGCCATTACTTACTCTTAAGATCAAATAAAGTTACATGCAATTACTGTATCATTTATCCACTGCATTAGTCATAAATGTACCTAATTCCTTTATTAAAAAAGAACCACTTTCATCAGCTGATATCATGATATTTACAGAACATAAACTTAATTCAAAGAAATAGTTTATAGTTGTGTGCATTTACGGATTTTTGCTGTCGTCCTTTGCAATTCAAAGAAGATGCCTCCCATATGGACATGGAGTTCAGTGAATGTAGGTGTATACGTCGGTAGATGGTTGTGTGTATCCTGAAATTAATGGAAAATATACATTCATGGGGATAGGAACCGAGAAGAAAATAATGAAAGAAATGACAAATTTTAAAGCTAGGCAAGGAGAAGATGATCGAGAAGGGGGTGGCGCCAGGGAGTATATTGCAAAGAAATTATTTGAAATTCAGATGACTATAAAAGACCGATTTTTATGTTAAAAATCTTCCTCCTCAAGATCTCTGCTGCTGGGTGACCAATGCCCTAAAAAAATGTCACACATCCACAAAAATTGAGAGTAAGGCCACATTCTCATTTCGTTTCCGTCATTGTTGTTCTTGTTAATACAATTTTAAAACTGTTGATAAGGTTACAAAGAAGCTCATGATGAAGAGCCTTTTATTTTAACCCGCTTTCAATAAATGAAGTTTATAAACAATTTGACCAAACAAACCCAGTCACAAAAGTACCTTCAATTTAGTTTGATTTTGAACTTGCTTTTCTCATTAGCATGATTAGATGGTTTCTACATGAATATAAGGCCAATTATGCTACGAATTCTAAGCAATGGATCTTGATTTGTGAAATCAAGTCATTCATTCACAGTACCACACAATGATAAAATGAAGGCCTACACAATACCACCTGTTTACAACTGTATTATTTATATTCCTGTGGTAATTTTTGGTGAGTGTTAATGAGTACCATGGCAATACCACAGGAAGTCGGGAACACAAGAATACCACAGCCAGCCCCTTTAAAATTACCACATGGGTATATTGTGACAGTATAACCAGGGCTTGCCTTTAACTTTTTTTTTAGGTAGCCAGCCGGGCCACTTGACTAGAAGGTTCAGGTGGCCAAATGGAATTTCAGGTGGCCCTGATATTATTCTGCTAAGATACATGCATACTAATACACAATGACATGTTAAGCTCTTGGGGATAGCCGTTCAACTCCATTCACGCTAAGAGTATAACTACTGTCTATATAGTATAATACTCTACTCAACAAATTTGAAGCTGCACGTGCTTTCACTTTTGATGTGATGACGGGAGCGTTCCAAACTCCAAAGGGGATGGAGGGGAAGGGAGAGGGGAGGGGCTTTTTTCTTACAATTAAAAAGGTAAGATTAAGAAACGGGCCTACTCTCATCTGAAGCTGAAAAATATTTTTATATGGCGTGTTTGATTGATAACAGCACACTCCCGGCCAAGTCATAAAAGTAGCTCGATCTATCCTCCCAGGGATCAGAGAATAAATCTTTTGTTTTGAGAGATTCAAAGACTAGAAAAAAGGGGACACCAGTGTGCAACTGAGCATAAAGCGATCTTTCCATGGATGCATGTCCCAATACGAACTTCTTTTTTGCAAAATAATATCCCTCCCCGTCGTAAGTAACTGAAGAAAAAGGAGATCAGAAGGAGGAAAAGGAGATGGACAAGGAGAATAATGAGAAGAATTTTTTTTTTAAAGCAAGAAAGAAATGCAAAAATAAAGAAACATAAATAGATAAATACAAGAGCCAGAAGCAGCATGTATAGGGATAAAACAGGAAAGGATGAAAAAAAAAGGATGAAAAAGAAAGGAAGAAATAATTAAAGACAAGAGCTGAAAGGAGATGTAGGGGAAAAGAAGGGAAGGAATAAATAAAGAAAAGAGTTGGAAGGAGATGTAGGGATACAGACAAAAAAATTTTTTTGGTGGGGGGGGGAAGAAAAAGGAATAAGAATTGGACGAAGAACAATCAAGAGAGGGAGAAGTGAAAAAAAAGAACAATAGAAAAGGGACAGGACGTGTACGTAGACGAAAATGAAAAAAAAGAAGAGAGAGGAAAGAAGAAAAATAAAAAGAGGGTAAGGAGAAAAGGGAAGAGAGATGGAAGAAAAAGCCACGGATGAGGAAGAGGGAGATAAGGTAAAAAAAATTTAGAGAATTATGTCATTTGTGAATTAAGAGTGAGATCAAACGTTCCAAATACTTGGATCATTCATACACACAGACTATTTATTTTATTTTCTGGTAAATATAATAATAATATATAAATATATCACGTTTAAAAAAAAGCATCAAGTGCAAATTATAATACGTTCCAAGTGCCCAAATAATAGTGTTGCAACGAATCGCCGAAACTCGGATTCGATTCGATTCGGATTCGTTTCAGATTTTTCTTCCCGAAATTCGTTTCGATTCGGATTCGGAATTATTTTTATTTGTTTGAAATAAAAAGTCGGAAACATGCGTGTTTTTTTGTTTTAACTTCCTTTTTCTTCTTTAACATGCGAAGCGCGGGGATGCGCGATCTTGATTCGTTGTTCAAATAGAAATTATTCAAACTCCGGTATCTTTAAAAACAAACTTATAATAGTAGCAGAAATTATTCAAACTCCATTATGTTTAGAAATGAACGTACGATAGAAGCAAAAATTATCTAAACTCCGTCATGTCTAGAAAATGAACGCACGATCGAAAATTATTTAAACTCCGTAATGTTTTAAAACGACCGTACGTTAGAAGCAAAAATTAATTAAACTCCGTCACGTCTAGAAAATGAACGCACGATCAAAAATTAATTATTCAAACTTCTTAATGTTTTAAAACGAACGTAGAAGCAAAAATTATTCAAACGCCGTCATGTCTAGAAAATCAACGCACGTTAGAAACAAAAAAATTATTCAAACTCCGTCATCTTTAAAAACAAACTTACGATAGTAGTAGAAATTATTCGAACTCCATTATGTTTAAAAACGAACGTACGATAGAAGCAAAAAATATATAAACTCCGTCATGTCTAGAAAATGAACGCACGATCGAAAATTAATTATTCAAACTCCGTAATGTTTTAAAACGAACGTACGTAAGAAGCAAAAATTATCTAAACTACCTCATGTCCAGAAAATGAATGCACGATCGAAAATTAATTATTTAAACTCCGTAATGTTTTAAAACGAACGTACGTTAGAAGCAAAAATTATTTAAACTCCGTCATGTCTAGAAAATGAACGCACGTTAGAAACAGAAATTATCCAAACTCCGTCATGTTTAATAACAAATTTACGATAGTAGGAGAAATTATTCAAACTCCATTATGTTTAAAAAACGAACGTACGATAGAAGCAAAAATTGTTTAAACTCCGTCATGTCTAGAAAATGAACGCACGATAGAAATAGAAATTATTTAAACTCCGTCATGTTTAAAAACAAACTTACGATAGTATTAGAAATTATTCAAACTCCATTATGTTTAAAAACGAACATACGATAGAAGCAAAAATTATTTAAACTCCGTCATGTCTAGAAAGTGAACGCACGATAGAAATAGAAATTATTTAAACTCCGTCATGTCTAGAAAATGAACGGACGATAGAAATAAAAATTATTTAAACTCCGTCATGTTTAAAAACAAACTATCGATAATAGCAGAATTCAAACTCCATTTTGTCATGTTCAACTGAGTGCTGGAGTTCCCGAATCTTCCGAATCAAGCAGCAAAATTCGGATTCGGCAGGATTCGTTTCGACAACGCAAATTCGCGAATTTTCAGTTCGGTTCGGAAATTCGGAAACAACACTACCAAATAACAGGCCTACCCAACAAACTAAGGCGTCGATCTTCTTTCAAGTGATAAAACTAGGTCAAAGTATGTGTCATTCTTCTATCACGTACGTGCTTGTGAATGGAAATAGTGTTTGCTCCAGTTAATTGTTTTGCTAATTTACAGCAAGTGCCTGATTATTGATAGCGTAAGCCGTAATTCTTGTTGCTCATCGCACCCATACACTTAACCCTGACATGCTATCAAGAATATTCAGAGAATAAACTTTGATACAAGTTGATAATTTATCAAACTGTGAAAAGACGTGTTGGGGGAGTAAATAAAATGGGCTTGAATTCAGACTACATGTATATAAAGGCTCCGGCCAGCGCCACATGCACATGCTCGTCACCAACAACGACAACAATGATATGGGGAGCCTTTCATGAAACCAAATCAGTCAGGGATTTTCACCGACTGTTGTTCTAAGCTACTGCAATCCTCGCATTTGATTGGCTGAGAGCAAATTAGTGACTCGGTGAAAATCGGTGACAAACTTTGACGGAACACGACCTGGGGCCCGTTTCACGAAACCGTCATAAGTCAACTTCTCAGCTAAGATCGCCGCTAGTTGGCTAGTTGTCTGCTACGCGTTTCACGAAGCCGTGTTTGCCAAGATCAACGCCAACTCCCTGCTAAAAACTTATGACGCCTCTGACCCTGTCATATCTTTTTTTCGTTGATATGCAGCGCCATCACATGTCACTAATTTGGCAGATTATGGCTGGCCAAAGTGGAAGCTACATGGATTGTAAAAATAATTAAAATCTATCTTTTCTACGAGTTCTTGAAATCAGTAATTCATCCTTGCTTATGTATAAATATTGTATTTCATGTTTCATATGAAATGACCTGCAAAAAAGGTTTCCTAGGGGGTTTCTCCCGTGATTGTGACATCTCACGATGAACGCAATTCTGCCACGTCAGGCAAGGCATAGTCGAAGGGATAGTCTATACATTTCAGACCCGTATTTATTTAAAAATAACTTATATCGTAGATTTTTAAACAAAATACCTTTCAAGACACATATTTTAGCTTGTAATTTGCCAAAATTGTGCATATATCAACGTTTTGGTCAACCATTATGCTGGATAAATATTTAATTTGCCTCCTTTTTTACGATCATTAACGTAAGTGTTTATTTTGCAAATCTATTGTCCCGGGGGTACCAATCTTACGTTCAAAACGACAATGAACTTAATTACTAAAAACAGAATTTTGTAACTTTTTCTTTGGTGTAATCTGCCTAATTTGAAAAATATCTTGTATCTATAACCCCTTGCTACTATTTCTAATCTTTGCACTCACCAGTTCACTCAAATAATTGCACTTTTAATAAAATTATTTTACAAAATATACATGTTACTGTGATCAAGGCTATGTACTGTCACATTTCCTCATCGATTCACGAGATATTTAGCTAGCATGCTCTTCGTGAAACGGTTTAGCAAGATCAGAGTCATCTCCGTAGTTGGCGGACAAAGATATGACTAACTTGGCGTTGGTTTCCAGAAACAGGCCCCTGACCAAGCCCCCTAAGCTCCGCCATTACCTTTCGTCCATTAGAAGCCGAAATAAGCCCTTCTAAATAATTCATGAGCTGTCATGAATTATGCATTTTGTGAGATGCTCCCCTTCACACAGCGTACCCACATGACAAATAGTACGCGATGCGAAACAATGCAGACATCAGCGCGAGAGGAAAGGTCAAATCGCGTAATATATGCATTTATTGTAATTTTATTCACACGTTGCGCGCTGGCCGCGCAAGGGATGTAGCAAATCAACTTCGGCCATTTCTGATGCGCCAGCCAACGCACTCAAACTGGTTATCGATCACAAAAAATATAAGTAAGGGGCGGAGCCTCCAATCTATTATACGGAAACCTTTCTCCTTTCTTGTTTACTTAACACATGACTCAGACTGGGTATGTATCATATCTTCGAGTCGATGAATTTTTGATTGGTGGCTTCTACAATAGTTGGTTGGATCCTTCTTTAAAAAAAAATAAATAAATAAATGAAGGCCTGAACCCTCAAATGAATAACCTATCTGTTATAATTTCTTTCTAACTGTACTTCAGTCTTTGTGTACACAGATTTAATTTTAAAATTCACTTTCATTCATTATCATATGCAAGCATCCCCTAATTAATTAATCTATTTTTTATCTGAACCCTCAAATGAATAACCTATCTGTTATAATTTCTTTCTAACTGTACTTCAGTCTTTGTGTACACAGATTTGATTTTGAAATTTACTTTCATTCATTATCAAATGCAAGCATCCCCTAATTAATTAATCTATTTCTTTTTATCTGAACCCTCAAATGAAAATAACCTATCTGTTATAATTTCTTTGTAACTGTACTTCAGTCTTTGTGTGCACAGATTTAATTTTGAAATTCACTTTCATTCATTATCAAATGCAAGCATCCCCTAATTGATTAATCTATTTTTTTTATCTGAACCCTCAAAAGAATAACCTATCTGTTATAATTTCTTTGTAACTGTCACTATGAACATGACGGACAAAGAAAGCGGACAAAATAAAAAAACCCCTCATTCTACCCTTCACAATGGTTCTGGTAGTCAAAAGAACATCCCTTCACTGCTATTGTCTAAAATATGTGGAACAGGTGCCACATGCATATTCACCTGGAACTACATGATTAAACATAATAGCTGTGAAGGGATGTTCTTTTGACTACCAGAACCATTGTGAAGGGTAGAATGAGAGATTGTTTATTTTGTCCGCTTTCTGCCATGTTGTGTACACAGATTTAATTTTGAAATTCACTTTCATTCATTACCAAATCCAAGCATCCATTTATTTATTTATTTATTTTTTGTTCACTCTCTATTGCACTACTCCTTTCACCGGCTAATCTGGGAGGTGAGAAAAGATTATGAAGGCACTCTGATTGTGGAGAGAAGGGGAAAGATAGCTCCAAGAAGAGAGAATAAAAGGGGGAAACTGATCTGGTGATGATAATAATCAAGTAGAAGAGGAAGGGAAACAATCATAGAACTAAAGAAATAATGATCACACATTGCCCCATTTCCTGCACTTTTTACAAGTCCATTTCTGCTCTCATACCCTTCAGTCTCCACTCATCCACCGATTTTACTATCAAAAATACTTCTTTTCAAGATATCCACTCTTTTTTACTCGGCACAGTTGTTCACTTTCTTTCTCTTGGAGCTTTGCTAGAGCAATTTAAATTTAACACATCACTTCTATCTTTTCACCTTCTCAAGCCTTCACAGTCTCGGTTTACCCTCATGGCCGTACGCAAATAGGGGGCAGTTGCCCCCCCCCCCCAAAAAAAAAAAAAAAAAAAATCAACCCCCTTCTATCTTTTTCTTACATTTTTTTTTTTTTTGAGGGGGGGGGGGGGAAATGCCCTAAATTACACCCAGATCATTCCATTTCAATTCTAAAAATGCAAAAGCTCCCACTTAGTTACTTTGTTCCCTCGCTTGCATGTTTCCTAAAAACTGAACAAATTCTTGCCCCCGCCCCCCTCCAGGACCCCAGGGGGTCTAAAATAAAGATAGGCCATTCAGTCATTTGTGGATAGTAAACATTTAATTAGAATAATAATTTAATGATTCAACACATTTTAACTTCAAACATACAAAACTGAAGTTACCTCGATGTAAAATTTGCAGGCATCTTGCCAATCTTCATAGAAGTCTAGGGGTTAATGAATTCCTACATTCTTTGATTTAGATTCCTATAAAGCAAATATAAATTAAAAGCCTTTCTTCTCAGTTCTAAATTTGAGATGGCAGTTGACATTGTGTCCTTTTAATTATGTACACATATAACTCATGCAAGATGAGTTGACATTAATCATTAAAAAAAAAAACAAGAAATCCCCAAATATTTACTCTGTAGCTTTCATTTAATGTGATATTCAATGGGACATTTAGTGATAAATTATATCTTAAAATCATCTCTTTGAAAAAATCTTTGCTACTATATGAAGAAAGCATTATCAGGGAGTAGATGTCATCTGCAGTCACCGTCAAGGCTGTAGTCTAGGTGACAGGAAGGATGAGCCAAAGTCATAATCCAGAACTCTGTGGAGAAAAAATCCCACAAACATAATAAATATATATCAGATGCATTTAATAAGCATTAGTCACACAACATTTAGACACCTGCAAGAAGGACTAAAATGCACACGGTAGGAGTGTGCAAGTGAAGAAATCCAGCTACACATATTTTATCCTACAGACATTTTAGAATTTCATGTTTCTGATAGCCCAACTGGAGCATACATGATGCAGACAAGATATAAAATGAAAATACTTCTGAAGTAAACTAATGCTCATACGGTAATTTAGTAATACTTGGTAATGAAAGGGACTTCGAGTCACAAACAACATTGGACGGGTCAGATTATGTACTGCATGATGTAATGTTACTGAAATCTAGTAAATGTAGGCCTAAATACATTTATTTTGTAGACCACTCTATGAAACCAATTAAAGTACTTCGGTAAACTAGAAAATCTCATCTATGACAGTAAATCACATCTAAGACTGCTTACACCTAATGTGGTCAATGATGGTTAAGGGGACTGGTTACTTATAGCAGCAAACTTACTCTCAAATGTTCAAGTCATACATCTCGTAAGTTCCTCTCAGGATTTGTCAATTCCAGTCTGCATCAATCATCTGCTATGGCATCATGCTACATTAAAAGGAAATTTTAAAAACACGACTGAATAGGGTCTCTACATAAGCTAAATAACCTACTGCATAATTATGTTTAGATGAGATAACCTTCATACACATGAATGCTTTGAAATTGGGGAGCACTGATATAAATTGACATTAGTCTACACGATAGCGAAAGGCACATGGGAGTTTAAATCTAGATAAAAATTTGCATTCATAACTAAAATTAACAACTGAAATTTTTCAGTTTCAATTCAGAACCCATACAATGAAAAATTAGTGTGCCAACCTGTTTACACACTATCTACATTTGGCAATAAATGTTGTCTATTGATGTGCATTAGGTGTCTCTCTCCTGTACAAAGGATTTCTGTGAAGTCTCCCCTATGTCAAGTTTTGTCAACACAGACAAATTTTGTTATGGAGGAACATGGGAGAAGGAAAATATTTACATGTGCAATGAAACATACTTTACAATATATAGTTAGAGGTATGAATTTGTGTTACGAGTCTCCTGGAAAAGTTAGTTGTTAGTTGTTACCTGTCACTTTACAGGACTTTCTGCTTCATCCTGGACTTGTAGTGACATGTAGTGGACATGTTGTGACATTCATCAGTAGAATTCTTCCAGCCTTCCAATATCTAACTGTGTGAACAATAAATAAATCAATAAATAAAATAAAAATAAAATAAATTTAAAAATCAATATCACTGTACCAAGTTGTAATGCATTTCTGACTGAGATACTTGCATTGAAATGCATCCAAGATTTTAGATTTCCTTCATGTAGAAATAGAAAAGCTTACCATGGAGTTACAAACATTTACATAATATGCCTGTAATCCACCCCCATGAAATGTTTTAGTTCTGCCACCAAAATATAACAGGACTATTGTAAGCTGCCATTAACCAGACTACAAAGAAACCATACATGTATTAAACAAGTGTCTGAATAGCCCCCCCCCCCCAAAAAAAAAAAAAAATGAATAAAAATGATTACAAAAACTAAGAATAAAACTGAATAAATCAAATACATGGAATAGCATCCACACAGTAGAATCTTCTGTCTACATGTATGTTCAGAAGGGAGTAGGGAGAGAGGGCTAAGTGACAGTTTGTCCAGATCTAGATCTACTCAAGATTTTAAGAGACTTCCAGAGGTTTAACTGTTTTAGCTCAACTTTTCAACTGAAGAATGTAGTCATTCTTAGGTAGATTCAACAGTTAGACATAGACTAATGGTCATACAATAATTGTTTCAACTTCAAATGTTTGGAGTTTACAAGAGCAACAAAATGGCAAAAGCATCAACCGGAATCGTTAGCCTAAATAATTACCGTCTACGCTCTACCGGAATGCCCTCAAATTCATTACTTTAATCATCATAAAGTGAATAAGAAAGAAAAGTGTTCTGGAAAATTTTTGTTGTTACCTGTCACTTCAGAGGATTCTCTGCTTCACCTGGGAACTATACATGTATTACATGATGCAGTGATGTTCATCAGCCGAATTCTTCCAGCCTTCCAGTTCCAATATTTCCATCTGTGGGAACAAAAAACAAAGACAAAACAAAAACAAAAACATTATTACAACCAAGCAGATTGCATTATTTACCATGTAATAATATTTGATAGTTACTTCAAACTGCAGTCAGCAACATTTTCTATCTTCAGAAGAGGTGGGGTGAGACTGAGAGGTTGAACAAGATTTCAAGATTTCAAGATAATTTATTGTCATGTATAAAAAGTAGGGTCCTACACAAAATTTGTTTACGGACATGGTAATGTGCATAAATGAAAATAGATAACAGAGTCAACTAGATCCAACTTCCAAGTAGACCTATACAAGTGTGTCCAGATCTACTTTAGATTTGTTAACAGAATTTCTGATAACTGTTAACGTTAGATCTTGTAAACTGATGAATGTGGATAGTAAGACCTAGACTAATGTTAAAGGCTTACAAGAGTTAAAGACACTAGCAAAATCAACCGGGGCCGTCGACGTATACAGTGTGTTCATTGTGTGCTCTCCAGTCCGCAGTGCAGTGTCACTGTTCAGCGGGTCCAAATAACATTATTGATTTAGATCTAACACGTTAGATCTAGTCTACACACACTAGCGGTCTAGCGTTAGTAATAATCTAATAAATTCTGCTGGAGCGTTCACTCGCAAAAATCCTGTTGTCTAATCTAGGTCTGAATTTGATTTTTCATGACGCCAAAGTTCTGATTTGAACAATCTTAGATATCAACGTGAACACCATAGAATTATCATAGATAGCCCCCAGCATTAGCCCGGGGGAGCTACCTCGAGTACATGGTGCGAGAACGGTACCCGCGGTCAATCTAGCTCATGACGATGAAAACCAAACTGTAAGTTCGAGAGTACAATGTTTCTAGCTCTTTCGGAAACAGCTGTTAGCAATTATTTCAAATTGTAAAGAAATTATTGTAGATTAAGAAGAATAGCCAATTATTTTGAAACAAATGGTCAAATTTCTTATATTTAAATCATAATTGCAGTGGTACTCACGTTTTCTCTGTGAAGTAGAAACCTCTAACTTTGTGCGAGTAAGCACGTCATGCATGAATTTGCATAATTGTGACGTAATAAGGTCAAATGAATAACCATATTTCGAGAACGATATTATCGAAGAAATACATATTCATGAGGCTATAATCCAATCAAAGGTGCTTATTTCGGTTCATGAATATTTAGAAGGGCTTATTTTCGGCTTCTAATGGACGAAAGCTGGGCGGGGCTTAACCCCATAGGCGTAATGCTTTCCGCGTGTGCTGCTTTCTGTCTAGCTATATATTTAAAACGTCTTTGCCCCTGACCCCGATATCGCTGCATCCAGGCCCCGTAATCTCCGCCATTTTGTCGGGGACATTTGAACACGATTTGAACGCTTCCCGAAGCCCCATGAATAATTCATTTTGTAAGATGCTCCCAGGGGCCGCATACGATTTCCACGCAAAAGAAACGCAAACACAGTACAGCGCTGAGCATGCGCATTAGGTAGAGGTCAACTTGCATTATCTATTCATATATGTTAATGTATTCATGTATAAATTTATTGCGACGGAGCAGAATCGGCGAATCAGAGTCCTTCAATTATCTAATTATAATGCAACCAATATGCCAAATATTAATGAAGAAGCAGTGTGACGGTGCTGATATGGTTTCATCATAGCGTTTCCTGAACTGACGATTCACTGGTACAATCGCATACCAAACTTAGACATTTTATTAGTAATATTCAGAATAAGTAAGGAGCTGCTAGTAACTCCTTGGAAGAACTGGCCATTTCATATTATGTTAGATATAATCAGGGTTTCCCTGGACTTAAAAAGAGAGAGAAGATGTGTGTGTGGTGAGCTAGAGGGAGATTGAGAAAGAAAGAAAAATTAGAGAACGAAAGACAGGAAGAAATATACTAGCTAGGGAGAAACGATATCGTGGAGGAAAAATGATCTCTTAGTCATTCCTGGCTTAAATTATTTGACTTATTTGTGCATTTGACAGACTCTTCGGAATTCTTGATGGTGTGAAAATAAAGTGAAAAGGGAGAATTAGGACAGCAACATTATATTTAAGTATCAGTAATCAAAAGGTAGTAAACTGGATCAGATGCTGCACAATTCAGCAAACGAATGGTACTGACGTAGCAGGAATCAGCGGGGGGGGGGGGGGGGTGGGGGCAAGGCGAGGACGAGAGAGTAGGGGGATTTTTTAAACATTCGTGCATGAAAATTGCATTTTCTGCACACTAAATTTTAGTATTAGGTGGTAACTTACATGAGATGAGGCACATTGCTAATTTCATTTATTTTATTTTATTTTTATTGCTCGCCGATCAAGGGGGGGGGGGGGGGGGACGGCCCCCTAATGCCTCCCTTAGCTATGCCCTGATTAAATGCAATATCATGTGAGATCAGATCAGTTTACAACCAGAGCTCTCAACCAAGATGATACCTCTTCTGCATCATTAATATTATTCTGCTTTCTACAGAAAAAAAAAACAAACATTAGATTGTTAGAGCCCCCCCCCCCCCCCCGAGTCATTAGTCGTTTTACCGGCTGATCAGTAGGAGTTATTGTGCTTAATTATCTGTCTTTACTCTAAAATCCTTACAAAGCGGGTAAAAGAATGAAGCCCCCCCCCCTAAAAAAAGAAAGAAAAAGAACGAGAAAACAAATGTGTACAAGGTATAATTGGCAAATGTTTTCACAGGTGGCTGCTTCTTCACCCTCTCTCTCTCTCTCTCTCTCTCCTATTCTCTCTCCCTCTCTCTCTCTCCCTCTCTTTCCCTTCCTCCCTCCTTCTCTCCTTTCCTCTTTCCCCAAAGTCACATCTTTATCTCGTTCATTTCTTTTTATATCAAAATTTTTATTACCATCTCCATGATCTCACATCATCTCTCTTGTTATATCTTCTTTTGAGATGTATATTTCTCTGTCACTCTCTATTCTGTTTCACAACAATTTCTAAACTATTTAATCCTTTTACTTACAGAAAACAACAAAATAAGTGGATTACTGGGCTTAAAAAAGATTAAGTTAAGTTTATTAACATCATTATGTCAATGATGAATTTATCATGTTTACATGTTAACTGATCAAGTCTGCAATGTGTTACAGATCTATGCCCAGTGTAGGCCTAATTACATCAGCTTTTTGGTAATGTTATAACTAATTCTCACAAACTTATGATTGCTTTTACCTTCATGTTTATATGTCATTCTTGCATAAAAAAATACAATTTATGACTAATTCATTAACAGGAAGTATTACAGTTTCTAATCTTATACTTTTAGAAGTATCTCACATTTCCACAACACTGTCAGAATTGAAAGAGAAACTAGCCAATTTCAATTTCAAATCGCAAATATTTGTGTAAAACTGTTATGTTACAAGGGGAAAAAATACACGGGGGCTCGGGGCGAATTCGCCCCGAAATGCCAAAAAGAGCTGTGGAAAACTAAAAAATAGTCCCTGAAATTCTCATAAGGTCCAATGTAAAATGTAATACAATGTAGAAAATTCGGGCGGGTGGGCTAAAAAAGTAGCCCTGGAAAAGAAATAATTAATTTTTTCCCTGAATGTTACTAAATTTACAATACTCCAAAGAATAAGTGAAAATGAATGGTTGTACTCTTAAAGCGTCAGGAAGAAGCGTTTACAAAGCAAATAAATTAAAAGAAAATTTGTGTTGAATATGTCCTATTCGATCCTAAACGGAATGTACTGGGATCTAAAACTTTATTTAGGATTCTTTTTCTGTGGTTTACAGCCAGTAAACAGCAAGATTGAGTGCCACTTGCAAAAGTGGGCTATTATCTTTAATGCACGAAATTTTTTTGCAAATATATTTTTTTAAACTGATGAACAGATATCCTGTTGTACTCTAGGGAGTTTAAAAGATTATGACCTATGCTACATCATACATTTCTTGATAAAATCAAGGTTTTACTCAACACATTTATCCACTATTCTGAATTGATGGATGGAACAATGATCATCTAAGAATTCACAGTTGCAAAGAATGTTTAGCATATTGGGTGTGAAAACAAGAACAAAGATTATCTTAATTTTCTTTATATACACATAAGGCCCATTCATGCACCGAAATCAATAACCGCTTTACAAATTCGTACCCTACAGGTGATTTGTTACAATTGAGCGAACTTACAGCTGTGTTGAAAAATAGAACCTTCCAGTTAAAGCTTTAAAAAAAAGGGGGGAGAAAAAAAATCAACACAAACACACACAAAACAACAAAAGTTTGGTGGAGATTTAAAAAGGCTCAAAGACCTATCAGCTTGGCGAGCACTTCAGCGATAACATTAGGAGCACTATAATGTCCCAATTTATCTGAGAGAAAAAACTCTATTCTCAATTACGAACTAAACCTTATGATAGATCTGTGGGTAGTAATTAGGGATGTGGCAGGCTAATTAAAGTAAAGAGCTTTTAATACTGTCCCTCTTTCTTGCTAAATGTACCTATTAAAATAACTTCGAGATATGTGCAGAGTTTGATCTTGTCCATCTGCCTTTCACAATGAAGATGAAGAGGTGTGAACTCCTGAATATCTGTTGCATGAAAAAAATGAAAAAGAACGAAATTTAGCAAATATGTAAGACATGTGAGGTATGTAAGAGACAGATTCATAAACATGTATTTATTATAGCAAAATCAAGCTATGTACACGATTGGACTCAATGAATATCTGTCCACAAACTTGTCTTCTGGAAGGGCCTTCTCAACTACAGTAGCTCCTCCACAGCATAATCTTTCAATGATGTTGAGAAATACATCCTTGAAAACCTTCAAATCCAAGTTAAATTGTATCTGATAATACATTGAACTTGACACAGGGCAGATCATTATCTCTTCTATATTTGTGCCTGGGAAATAAAAAAGTTTTTTTTTTTTTTTTTTTTTTTTTGCTAGATTGCTTGATAAGGCTGTTCATTATTATCATTATCATTACTATTTTTATTATTATTCCAAAAAACAGGATCCAATCTGTATACTTGAAAGACTTTGCTTTGACAAAAGCACAAAGTTCAATCAAGGGCAACTATTATACTAATACTGGCCCTTTATTTTACTGTCCTATATCATCGTCATTGTTATTATTTATTAATATTGGCATAGATCTAGACCTATAAACAGCCAATTTAATTTTCATACAGCCTACCTCTCCAAACTTCAACAAGTTCTTTTTTCCTCCCTGGATTTGTACATGTCTCCACAGAATCTATTTTATTGGAGAAGAAAAGCACCATCCTGAAAAGAAAGAAAGAAAAAGAAAAAAAAAACATAAGTTCAAGTTACATTTCTAGCTAGAAATAAATCTATACAAGCTGTTGTCGCTCACTACAGACTTTTGTACAGTCACTATATGCTGTATGTTACGTGCTCAACGTAACAGTTACAGTGGGAAAAAAAAAAGAAGAAAAAAGAAATCAAGCTAGCAATAAGAAAAAAGACTGAACATCAAAGTCGTAATTGAGATTTTTCACTGTCTGATGTGATTGAAAATTAGTAAGAAATGAGATACAACTGTAGGCCTAGTGATTATTTTGTGAAAATTTGACACAGATTTGCTCAACTAACGCTACATGGAGATACAGTCTGTGTAACGTTAGTACTCACTAACAGTAACGTGTACAGTTAGTAGGAAATCTAGATCTAGCCTAAATGTTTTAGGTCTGGACTAGACTATGTCTACATCTGAATTAGATAGTGGACCAGGTCTAACAACAATAACAGATTTGCCAAACTAAAAAGGGGGATCAGATTTAACTGCTAGTCTTCAGATGTCAATTAATGTTAAACTTGAATTTGAAATGCAACAGGTTAACTCCCAGTAACACTAACAAGTAACAGTCAGCCAGGCCTAGGCCAGCTAACGTTAGACTAGACCAAAGTGTTCTGTCTCTAACACTTTTTAGCCTCGTATTCTGGTACGGTCGGCATGGAGGAGTGCTGACCCCACCAGAATAAGAGGCTAACGACGACTGTCAGAGACAGAACACTTCGGTCTAACGTTAGACATTTTCCTCACTTCACTTGACGTGGATTTGATTGCCAACATCTTCGGTTCTAAGTCGTTAGTCTAACTCTAACATTAGGCATAACTGTTACTCTTCAACCAGGTCTAAGTATTTTCAAGACAAAAGCCAAATTTCTTCATCTAATAGCAGTGAATAGGAAATATCGTTATGCTGACTGACGGGGGGAGGGGGGGGGGGGGGGGGATAATTCACCAAAAGAACTCGGAAGATCCATGAGTACTGCACGAATTTTCTGATGACGTCCCGCCCGACACTCCGGGCAAGCAGTCGAGACCAAGAGGGTTCTAGTGGCAATCAAGCCGAAATTAAAGTTCACGACGATGAAAAATGTATTGAAAGTTTGAGAGTAGATTGCCCAAAAATTTATTCATCAAAACACCTTTGCAACTTCTCAAAATGTAAATAAATACCAGTAGATCACTCACAATGTTCGGATTTCTTTTCAATATAAGTCAATTTAAGAAATTCAAGCATAATTACAGTTGTACTCACCGACAAACTTCTCCCCCTAAAATGATCATTCTGTGCGGGTGACGTCATCACAGCCAACTAAGTAGCGGAAGTGACGAAAAAAGGTCATATTTCTTCTCGATCTATTCATTTGAATATTTACCATATTCATAAGGCAGGGTCCAATCAAAATTTGAGAATATCGCATTGTGCAAATACAAAAATGAATAATGCATAAGGAAGAATCGATATTTCCCATTTTTATGGCTATCGAAATGGTATCGGGGGCTTCGGGAACGTTCAAATGTCCCCCCGGAAGTCAGATTTTAATACGCTTAAATACGCTTAGCCTGAATGGTGACGCAGTGTTATATATGCAAATGAGGAAAATCCGCGGGTGCTACATTTCTGTCTATACGGTGTTATTAGTCTATGGCTGCATCAAACGTACGTACATACTAAACTGCGGCTATAAATAGCGCTAGCTACGTACGTACACACTGCGTATCATCAACACATGCGCTGCGCTGCACACACAATTCGCGATCACTTCAGTGTTTGTGCACATTGGGTGATTTCAAGTTCGGTGTTGGTGCTGGTGTTGGTGTTAGGAGCACAATTTTGATTGCTTTCCATAGCTCCAACACCTAATCTGAGTTTACAAAAGTGGTTCAAATGACATTATTGATTGCTCAACTCCAAGTGACAGTTGTCCCAAGACCAGTTTTAGTTTTAATTTGGAGCTGCGTTGATGTAAAAATCAGCCTAACACTAACACCAAAAGGTCAACACCAAACTTGAAATCACCCAATGACGTTCAAGTTAGATCTACGAATCTACTGGACAGCGAGAGCTTATTTTGAACTCGTATGATTTCAGTTGTCTTAAATTTGAAAAGTATGCTCATTTTCAGTAATTGACACTCGCAGACTAGATCTAAGATCTGCTAGAAAACTTCAATTTTTTCATTATTTTTGTTTTCATTTTGTTATTTTGGGGTGGCCACCCGGGCCACTGTTCCGACATTTTCGGGTGGCCCGACGCCGTTTCGGGTGGCCAATGGCACCCGGGCCACCGCTAAGCGCGAGCCCTGATAACATATCCATGTGGTATTTTTGGAGTAAACAATGTGTACCACAACATGACCACAAGACTACCACAGCCAGTGAAATACCACTTACGTATGCCAGTAGGCCTAATTACAAAATAAGTACCTGATGTGGTAACATAATATTCCTGTGGTATTTCTGATGTTCATAATACGTACCAAAGGAATACAACAGGACTACAAGAGTACCACAGCCAGCCCCTAATATTACTACACAGTTTATGGTAGTGTCTGTGGTAACATATATACCTGTGGTATTTCTGATGTTCACAATGTATACCACAGGAATACAACAGGACCGTAAAAGTATCACAGCCAGCCCCAAACATTACCACACAGGCACATGGAACAATACCACATGCGTACCTGTGGTAACGTACATGTATTCCTGCGGTATTTTATGTGGTAAAAACAGGTACAACAGGAAATACCACACGACATACGGTACAATACCACACGTGTACCTGTGGTAAAGTATATTCCTGTGGTATTTCGTGTGGTAAAGACAGGTACCACAGAAACTAACACAGGACATTTTTGTAAGGGATATAGGGTGAATATAATGTAGTTTGAACCAAACATGTTTGAACAGATGCGATATCTTACGCAATATAATCCTCTGGACTTTATCATGCTTGCTTCTAAATCCTTCATAAAGATTGACATGATTGACATACTAATCCAAAGATTCATTTTCCGTCTTGTTTATAAAAGAACCCCCTTTTCATATTGAAGTCTTCACACTTGATTAACTATGAGCAGATTTGTCATAGATCTGTCCCAGTTGATATCGAAAACAATTTTATGAATCTGGGACGTTGTTCATTTCAATTCATTTAAATGTCATGTGACGGATATTTTAAGTTTTGTAATCAAAACATCATTCACATTACTCACTTCAGTCTTGAGGTGATTTGCTATTGATGAATGTCAGGTACCATAGTCAGGTGATAGTTCCTTCCCTAAGTAGGTTGGGCCTGAGGAATGATGAGCATAATTTATTACAGAATAGTGCATGATATAACCGCGTATCTCTACATAGAAAGTTCAGGGTGTGTCAAAAGTGAGAGGAATCCTAAGGAAGCTTA